>JAODUD010000040.1:28557615-28573008 GCA_026784285.1 Stomatorhinus walkeri | reverse complement strand
TAGTGTAGCAGCCTCCTGACTTGCCTGTTGTCTCTCCAGAGAGAAGGCCTGCTTAGCAGTGACGGAGCAGCCCGTGACTCCGGCCTCATGGACCTGCAAATTTTTAAATAAGCGCAAACCAACTTTCTTGCGAAAGCAAAGAACAAATAATGTTTAGATAAATAATATTTCATACTGTATAGAAGGTCTGAACAAGAACATTTTCACGGCAGCCGTGTTACTAAAGAACTGATACATAAACTTTTTGATAGAAATACTAGATTGTATCAGATATTTTATTGACAAAATATATGGTTACGGCATTTTTATATGAGAATCAAAGTCTCATGTTATCTTAAGGAAGATACTCTTATGAACATTCTTATGAGATTCTGTCTTAGTGACAAGGCAATTTTCATAAATGAAAGTAATTTTGAAGCAACATATAAAAAACAGATTTAGTGTTACATGGATCATTTCTTGGTAGGCATTCTCTGTTTGTCTGGGTAATTTCTCAGATGCATTTATTTAAATAGTTTGTCATTTTGCACTTAAATAAGTATATTTCTTATATTTAAAATTCAGGTTTATCTCCATGCTCAAAAGCACTTTAAGAACTTGAAGCTATGGAGATAAACGATAAACGGCGTTTTAATTAATTTTTGTATTTGTATAGTTTGCTGTCTGAAGTATGATGTCGCATTGCCACAATTAAAAATAAAGGGTTAAAGACGTGCATAAGGATAATATTTTTGTCTGTTGTTCCTGATAAAGAATCAGGAAAAAATAAACTCCTTTTACTCTTTTGTTAGAAGTTTGAAAAGACTTTGCAATAATTGTAATATTTAAGCATACAATAACTAATTTTGTAAATGAGATATCCTATTATATTGCTGTTTACCACTTAAAACACAAAAAAACTCCTGTAAACAAAACTATTAATTAATGCATCTGAATGTTCATACATCATTTTTCCTGTCATGAAATTACCATAATATATGAATTTTGGCTAAGTGCAATGTCTTAATCTATGAAACATAAATTACAAAGCGTTCTTTTACCCCATCCTACAGGGTGACAGCTGATTTAAACATTTACTTGTATTGTGCTGCAGACTATATAAGCCAGAGAACAAAGATATGTTTTATTCAGCATTGTCAGATGTGAATATTTATTTGTGTGCGCAACAATACTTACAGAACACTTATGTCTGTCGCATAAAGTGCCGATCAAGTAATACTGCCTTCTTTTATCTAAGAATTGTGATTTGTATGTGATTATCACATGTTTCATTGTTCTTGGTTACTTTATTTTGGTGTCATTCAGCTAACAAAATTACTATTGCCACAGGGAACTGTTGGTCAAAATGTATCACTTTCTAGCTGTCAGTTGAACACAATTAATGATCATAATGATATTAATTATCAATGTAACGATTTGATGGACTTTAGGGAATTTGCAGGAGTGCTATAGTAATTCATGCTGTATAATAACCCCTTTAAACAGAATAATCAAACCTAAACAGCGACCTACAATAGTGTTCTTAACTATATTTGTGATGCAAAAATATAAAATGTATCTTGAAAATAACTGTAAAGTATTATGGAAAAAGTTATTGGCGTCTGATTGTTGAGTTTTTTCTTCTACTGAAAGTCTTTAAGAGTTTCCAAATGCCTTCACCACCGAACAAATTTCTTTTTTTTTTTAATCTCACCGCTCCGCATGATCAGCATTCCTCGAGTCATGACAGAAGTAATATGGTGTATATTTCATTCGTCTGGAAATAACAAATCATATTTGCTGTGGCTGGGCAAACCAGTCATTTGTTAGGTGTCTGGCAGATGGAGGGAGAGGGGAGAGGGGACCTGTGTGTACAATGGCATGGAGATGCTGATAAACTGCTGTTTATTCAGCGACGACAACGGAGCCTGGCAGCAGCGATCTCCATGGCGATGCACAGCACCCCGGCCTGGCTCGCAAACAGCCGCACGTAGTCAAGCACACAGGCCGTCTTCGTGAGATTAGTCTGAGCTCTCTGTTCCTCCGTAGAAACATTAGGCTGTTCGCGACCCCTCCACCCCTGAGGAAACAGGGGGAAAAGCTGTTTTCAATTTCTTCAAATTTGTCAGGAACTTTTCAGTGCTGTTCTGGCAGGGTAGGTGTTATTGTGATACTGTGCATGACTAGCTTTGGGTGTTGAGTTTCTTTGGGGGAGGCACAGTGGATAGCCTCACATTTTGGGGCCTAGGGGTTCTAATCCTGGCCACCCCAGCTCTGTATGAGGTTGTGGGTTTGCATATTGTTACTGTGCTGCATAGTTATGCAGTTCAGTGAACTGGTATCTCCAAATAGTCCATAGTGTGTGTGTGTGTGTGTGTCTGTGTGTACCCAGGGGTACATTGGCATAATGTCCAGAGTGTCCCCTGACCTATGCCACCTAAGGTAGGCTCCAGGCCCTCCACACTTTCAGAGTGTCCCCTGACCTATGCCACCTAAGATAGGCTCCAGGCCCTCCACACTTCCAGAGTGTCCCCTGACCTATGCCACCTAAGATAGGCTCCAAGCCCTCCACACTTCCAGAGTGCTACCCACTGAGCCACCATAATGCCCTGTTTCATCATGATGAATGTCCATGTAATCTTTCCCCTTGCTAATTCCTGTTGCATAATTTATACACTATATGGACAAAAGTTTTGGGACACCTGGCCATTACACCTACAGAAACATTTTCATAATCTCATTCTAAATCCACAGGCATCAATATGGAGTTGGTCCCCCCTTTGCCATTCTTCTGTGAAGGTTTTCCACAAGATTTTGGAGTGTGTCTGTGGGAATGTTTGCCCATTCATCCACAAGAGCATTTCTGAGGTCAGGCTCTGGTTGTGGATGTGAAGGCCTGGCTTGCAATGTCCGTTCTAGTTCATCCCAGACGTGTTTGATGGGATTGAGGTCAGGTGCAGACTAGTCAAAATCTTCTACACTAAACTCACCCAACCTTGTCTTTATGGATCTTGCTTTGTGCAGTGGGGCACAGTCATGCTAGGACAGAAAAGGGCCTTCTCCAAACTGTCCCCACAATTTTTTTTAACCAATTTTAACCTGGAAGCACAGAATTGTCCAAAATGTCTTTATATACTGAAACAATAAGAGTTCCCTTCACTGGAACTAGGAGGCTTAGTCCAACCCTCCGAAAAACCATTATCCTTCTGCCACAATGCAGTCAGTCAGGTAATTCTCCTGGCATCTGCCAAATCCACAGTCATCCTTCAGACCCCCAGACAGAGAAGTGTGATTTGTCACTCCACAGAACCCATGTCCACTGCCCCACAGTCCAGTGGTAGCGTGCTTCACGCCACTCCAACCGATGCTTGGCATTGTGCTTGGTGATGTGAGACTTGCATGCAGCTGCTCATCTACGAATAATGCCAGAGGAAGTTTGGAACTCTGCAGTTATTGAGTCAACAGAGCGTTGGTGATTTTTACAGACTATTCACTTCAGCACTTGGCGACCCTGTTCTGTTACTTTACGTGGTCTGCTATTTCGTGGCTGAGTTTCTGTTGTTCCTAAGTGCTTTACACTTTATACCACTTACAGTTGTCCAAGGAATATCTAGCAGGGAAGAAATTTTACAAACTAATTTATTGTGAAGGTGGTATCCTATGACAGTAGTACGATATAACTTCCAAAGTACTCTGAGAATTAAAACCCAATATTCTTCTGCTTAATAAAGCTATTAGTCAAGTTTATTTCCTTCAGTTAGTTTGTTCCGTTCCAAAATATATTACAGTTATACTGTATTTCCATGTAACAAATGAAGTGGTTTTCTGAATCAAGTGTATCAGTATGTTTTATGTGATTATGAACTTGGAGCAGTATTCCTGATTACAGAGCACACTGCTGGGGACAGTAAAGGCATGGGGCAGTTGGAGGTTTAACTGTGAAAGAGGATCAGGAGCAAGTGGGAGGTATAACTGTGAAAGAGGATCAGGGGTGAGTAGGAGGTATAACTGAAAGAGGATCAGGGGCGAGTGGGAAGTTTAACTGCGAAAGAGGATCAGGGGCGAGTAGGAGGTATAACTGTGAAAGAGGATCAGGGGCGAGTGGGAGGTATAACTGTGAAAGAGGATCAGGGGAGAGTAGGAGGTATAACTGTGAAAGAGGATCAGGGGTGAGTAGGAGGTATAACTGTGAAAGAGGATCAGGGGTGAGTGGGAGGTATAACTGTGAAAGAGGATCAGGGGCGAGTGGGAGGTTTAACTGTGAAAGAGGATCAGGGGCGAGTATGAGGTTTAACTGTGAAAGAGGATCAGAGTGCGAGTAAGAGGTATAACTGTGAAAGAGAATCAGGGGCGAGTAGGAGGTTTAACTTTGAAAGAGGATCAGGGGCGAGTGGGAGGTTTAACTTTGAAAGAGGATCAGGGGCGGGTATGCCTGTTAAGTGCTGTAAGGTAATGGATACTGTTACTGATGCCTGCATGGCTCAGTCTTCAGTATCCAGTTAGTAGCACTGGTTCAGCAGTTTCTAGCCACTTTGCCCTCAGGACCACCAGCTTACTTGGAATCAGTCCTACAGCCCATGATGCTCAGTGTTGCTGTACTTGCTTCCCCATTAAGAGCATTAAGTATCTGTGGAAGTGCGTCAGCTAGCGGTTAATGCTGCATTCAAAGTATGGCCAACACTGTCAGAAAAAGACATTTAATATGGTCCGGGGAAGCAAAAACTTATTGAGATGTGTCAAGGCATTGAGCCTGGCATGTGAGAGAGCAGCTTTATATTTTTATTAAATAAAAGTGATAGAAATTTGCTGCCTTTACTTCCTTATGCGTGTTGGTATTTACTGGTGCCCTGTCTTGACCTTCCACTTAGTAATGCATGTATACTACACAGAAAAACACGTCTAAGGACAAGCAAGCCAGACCAACATCTACTGTATCTTTCACAAGGTCTCCTCCTCCTAAAATAGCCCCATTACTCCAACTAGGGAGGTGTAGTATGCCCCTCTGAGGGAACAGGTGGTGCCGAGCAGGAATAGCACCCCCAGTCGCGCTTAGCTCCGAAGCGTCTCCCCAGGTGTGGCAGGCTGCGGGGGCCCGTCGTTCTCGCCATTAAGACAGACTGTGCCAGAGCAGCGTGCTTCCCGAGCAGATTATAGGGGCAATGAGACGAGGCGTGGTTAATTGGCGGGCATGCCGGCGTAATGAATGCGCCGTCTGTGCCCTCTACGTCAGGAGGCCTGCCCCCACCGCGGCTCTCTGAGTCCGCCTCGCGGTGCCTGCCTGCCCTGCACAGGGCCGCGCTCATCCACACATTTGTTGTGTTATTATTTACTGAGTTGCGGCTGACACGAGTGCAAAATGGCTTATGGAGTGAAAAATTCAGTCGACAAAGGCGAGAGGCGAATAGCAGTGGGGTTTGGCACCATACACCCAGACAACGTTACTAATGGTTTGGGACAGTGTTCTGTCTGGGTGGTGATTGAGGGGCACCACCGCGGACAGCACCAGCTCCCTGGAAGGTTCCAGAACTGCACCACAGATCACAGGCGCTGGTGAAGGTGGCATCTCTCCGTGCCTGGTTTTGATGAGTTGCCTCTGCTTTAATGCCTTATTTGTAGGTTAACTGGCGTTTTATATATATATAAGAATTTATTGGGACTGTGCAAGTACTTGAATAAATTTAATTAAGGATTATACTAGATTTTTCTTCATTATGACCTGGTTAAAAGTTTTAAGTCCATAAAAATTGTACACACATTAATGTATATAGCCATTGTTTGTTTTTTAGGACTACAGTACCCATCCAAGTGTCATTTGGGATTTGAAGTCATTTTGTGATCGCCATGGTTACCAGGGGCTTGTTCTGGTGTCATCTACCCTATATGAACTACATCATCAGTGTCAACAGGTGGCAGTGTACTCTACGAACAAGGATATTTTCAGCCAGGTAGACAAATCACATTTTAGAAATATGCTTGCATGGATATGACTTATATAACTTTAGCATACACCATTGACTTTTTTCAGTTCTTCAGGTATTTACAAGGAATTCTGGAAAAAAAATTACATTTCTGTTATTTGCAAAAATATTGAAATTTTTTTTGCTTATATTATCTGATATGCATTTATACACAGAAAGATTAAAGTATTTTGGGATATATGGAGAGATTTAGAGAAGTTTTACATTTTCTGTGACTTTTGCAGTTTGACTGTTTTTATTGCAGATTTGCTGCGAGTTGGAGGAAGCCAATAACTCCAGCCTGGACGTGGAGCCGCTCAGCGGCACATTGCATGCACTTCAGCTGTATAGGTGCAGGAACAAAGTAGTCTACACCGAACAGGTGGTCATGCTCATCAAGGAGTTCCTGGAAAGGAGGCAGCGCTCGTTGGCCCAGAACAGTCGGACATCGTCCACTGAAGGCGTCGCCGGGAGTGCGCCCCTCTCCCAAGGCTCCTCCGGCATCACGGACATGTACAGCTCCGACGCCGAGCCCGCCTCCACCATCTCCATCCACTCCCCGGAGAACCCCGCTGAGCTGAGCGAGCCGCAGCCAGCCTTCGGGGAAGGGGCCCCCGAACTGCTGAGCCCCGACAGCGGCATGGCCACGGTGCGCAGTAGCCGCTCCTCCAAAGAGAGCTCGGTGTTCCTCAGCGACGACAGTCCCATGGGAGAGACGTCTGGATTCTTCCAGAACCCAGCTCTCGGCCTGTGCCTGGTCGCCACTGCTGTAGATCAAGGCATTCAAGATCACAGGCCCTCTGTGAGAAATAAAAGTGACAACTTTGACCTTCTTGGTTTAGATCCCATGCACGATTGCAGCAGCTCTCCTGCAGATGACGATGTCAAACTTTGTGGTACTACCAAAGAACACATGGCTTCCAGCCTGTTAGAAGATGATGAGTTGAGTCTTATAGATTTCTATGATTCTGATGGACAGAGAGTAAGTGAGGGAAGCTATTTGTCAGAGGATAGATTTACCTTGCCTTGTATGGAGCAGTCTGGGAGTGATGGCTCAGATACCAGAATCCCACCCACACCCATGAACAGTTTTGTTGAAACTTCACCTCTTAGTCAAGGACTGCCAAAGTTCTTTCCTGAAGATATCGTGGAGAAAATCAATGGAATTGTAAACAAAGAGAGTGTCTCATCTGATCCCTGGGATGACCTTGTGTCAGACACCAAGGGGTCAACTTCAGATGATGCTATTATATGGAGTCTAGCAGAAGTGAGAGACATGGGTGAGAAAAGTCCAGATATTGGCCTGAACAGTAGGATGGAACTAAAGGGGACTAGAGAGAGAGAAAAGGAAGACCATCTAATAAAGGAGGAAAGCCAGTCATGTTACCTCAGTAACTCACTCCTCTGGTCTCCTTCTGCTATTAAAGATGCATCAAATGTGTTTGAATGGAACGTGGATGTACCAGACTCCAGCCAAGCTGCGACTCAACATGAACAGGTATCTGACCTAACACTAGCCAACACGTTAATTCAGCAAGTTATATGTAATTCATGTGATGACCTTAACAGTGACACACTGGAAACAAATGAATCCATGGCCATATCCTCAAAACCTGGAGTTCATATGGAGAATAATGATAATAGCAAAGACCCACATTATACATGCTCAGAGGGTACTAATCCAGAAATATTATTAATGCAAAATGATTCAAGCTGTACTGAGAACACGAAAAATGTTTGTTTGATCTCAGACATTACAACTGATTTCCATTTAAAAGCAAACCTACAATTAATAGAAAAGAAAGATTGTCTGTCCTACAGTGACAGTGTGATTGCATCTAGAACAGAGGGTCTCTCTGCAGATTATGACCTCCCACTGATAGAACTAAATGAAACAGAAGTACCAACATTAACGAACACAGAAACAGGCCTGAAGCATCTGGACAGAGACTTTTCAGTCCTTAAATTACGAAGCCAGTTCACTGAGTCACCCGGCGACTTAACTGTTTCTCACAAGAATGCAAATGAAAGTACTGTGGGATCACAAGAAAAAAGCTCACTGCTTTTAGAGGATCTTTTCCTGCAGAAAATCCAAAGTGAACCCTCCGATGAAAAGGCCCCAAGTCCTGACAGCTCCAGTACATGGAACCCCTTTGTTCAAACAGTTCAGCCAGCTGAAGTGTACAATAGCTGGGTCCCAAACATAGGTGTTTCAGATATGTGGAGTTCAGGAAGCCTTGGTGATATTCAGTCAGTCCCAGTGGGTGAAGAGAAGTATGTTCCATTTTTTAATACAGAAGGGTCATCAGTGGTTGAAAAGCCAAGAACAATGGAAGCAGAAACGAAACTCACGCCAGAAAACTGCAAAGGGGGTGGGCCCCCTGAGTCAGATTGTGACCCTTCGTCTGTTGAGAATGGAATTCAGACATCCTGTGCCATTTTTAATCTGGAGTCACTTGATATGTGGAACACAACTATTTGTGATGATTCACAGTCAACCGTCTCAAGTCCTGAAGCTGATCACTCAGAGGCATCTGAGCAGTGCAGCGGTCACATCCAGGGAGACTCCATGGGTTGTCTTTCTCAGCATATCCACCAAAACATGGAAATGTGGAACACCACAATAGAGGAGGACATCCAGTCAGCTAGTCCTCAATCAAGAGATGATGCCATAGAAGTCGGATCGTGTGAAACACCTTTCAGAAATGATTCGCAGGATGGCCATGAGGACACAGACATAGAAAGGCATTGGAGCTGGAGTAAAACTAGCACAGATATCTATGGCCCAGAAAGTCAGAACGAGTCAAAAGCAACGAATTATATTCCGGATTCCCAAATTCTGTCAGCTGGTAGGTCATTGAATGAGACATCAGCTAGGTCTGATCGAGCTGCTGGACTGTTACAAGAAGACAGCATTGATGGTGGCCAACACCAGAGTATCAATGAGGTAACATTAGACACCAAAACCGACATATTACTAAAAATGGATAATAAGAAAATATACAAACAAGAGACACAATTTAATGCAGCAAATGATGAAAGGAATTTGAATTTTGACTCTCACCACATAATATATTCTTCTGAACTTGAAAGGGACTCTGAAACGGAGCTGGATCAGGTTAATGATTTTCAACATAGACAGAAATTTCTAGATCATCAGTCATCGGAGAAGAACCTTCTCACTATACCCATCACTAAACAAATAGTGAAATCAGTATCACAGTATGACAATGTAGACCCTGAAGTTCAGTTGGATCAAGCCTCCCCCAACTTTATGACTTACCTGGAGACAAACACACTTACTGAAACATCACCACAAATAGAAGATCATTCAACATTTACAGATGAATGTAGACATGATGCAACATCTACTGAGCTATCCTTTTATTTAGGGCCAGGTTTACTTCATGATAGAGATGGTTGTGCTCCAGAAACTGAGAGGGATTTCTTGACTCCACAGAGACGTTTACATTCTTCAAAGGATAAGGTAGTTCCTCAAATTGAAATATGTGATAATTCGCAAACAGAAACACTTTTCATTAATGACCTAAACCAACAAGAAGACGACATTTTCAAAAATGCAGCAAAGTTCCCATCTAATCTGTGTCCTGCTGACAGCACAGATGATGAAAAAACCACAAGGCAAGAGTCAAGTCATCATACGAGAAATGAATCTCTCACATTATTGGGGGTTGAAGAGGAAGGTCATATGACCAAACATGTCAGCAGCCCTGAATCAGGAAGAAACATGTCAGATGGTAGTTGGGTGGACAGTGAATATGAAAATGATGTTGAATCGATGGAGGAAACAAGCCACTTCTCACCATTTATACTTCTGGATGATTCACTTCACTCAGATAGCAGCATGTTTCCATTAAACCAGGTAAATGATTCTGTCACAAGTGACCTTCCAAGTGCTGATGGGGCAGCATACCTTAGGAAGGAGAACAAAAAGTCCTCAAACTGCAGTGACGTCTTGTCTGTTGAGGAATTAGAAATCTCAGAGTTGCTAGAATATCCAAATATCTGCACTCAAAAAACTGAAGATATCTTTTTAGCTCCTCCCACACAAGTAGATGAACATCCACACATGGCTTGTATTGACTCTGAGACCAGAGCAGTTGCCCTAGAGGCAATGAGCCCCACATTGTGGGATGCAGACTCACTGGACAGAAAGCAAAGCAGCTCTGAATGCTTGCAACTTGAGAGCCGAGACGATGTGAGATCCTTCTCAGACGGGGATTCCTCGGGGTTGGAGATGGAGTATATTATTGTGTCAGGGCAAGGGACAGTCCAGGAAGGTGATGGAAAAAGCAGAACAGAAAACATTACTCCAGATCTATTGAGCAGTCTAGCAGATATAAATAAACCTTGCCCAAAGGATGCAAAAAAGGATTTAAAAAAGGATGTAAAAAATCCCTGCCAAAGGGATACAAATGTAAAAAGTTCAGAAATAAATGCACAGTTCCAGCTAAACACCAACTTACCCAACTGCTGTGAAGAACCTGCAGATGTGAAAAGCAGCGCTTCAGTCAGGGACACATTTACTCGTTTTAAAGCCAAAGATGACGTATATGTCCGGTCACAGATTTCGCTGGAAGATTCGGATGAAGAGGGGCGATCTACTCTAGGAACCCAGGGGTGGACACTCCTGGATAGGCAGAAAAAGCTTATGGATTCCTCTGAAGAAAGCTCTGCAATAACCGATAGCCCTCTAGGTGCTTCAGGGGGGATTATAAAGGATATGGACTCAGCATTGGACAGAAATGCCAGGAAAGGAACAGATGGCATCTTTTTGCATTTCACAGGCTCTGACATCAACTGTGTGGTTCATGAGAGAGTGAAGCAAAGTATTATCCATGGCTTCAGCCAACACACTCATTTGGCTCAGCCACCTCCAGTGGGCATAATCCCAATGCCAATGAGCATGAAATCACTTGGAAGGAATGGAGAACCTGAACGGACAGTTGGGGATCAGATCTATAAAGATTATGAGGAAGTCATAGCAGAGCAGCTAATAGATCAGGAAGACGTAGCCGAAGTGATGAGGGAGAAAACAGGGAGTTCTTCTGCAGGAATTCTGCAGCATGCTGGCTTCAGGGGCTTCAGGTGAGATTACCTGCTTCATTACTGTCTACCTGCCCACCTCAGTGTAGCACCATTGTTGTTAGTGTGCATTGTTCTTTAAATAAAGCTTTTTACATGGTTTTTAAAAATTGAGTGACAGGGTATTTATCTACCTAATGAAACAGAGCCAATAAGTCAAACTTTTGACCTGAAAACCAATTCATGCAGATTTATCTGACTAATCCGCATTAATATTGATCATTAGCATTTGTGAACAGATTTGTAAGTGTTTTGATTTGAACTGACAAGCAAATAAAACACATCACTTTACCTTGGAACATACTATTCAATTATGTAAATCTGGACTACTTATTAATTTTACTGTGAAATATTGATAACCAGACGTCATGCGTTCTTGCTAATCACTGTTCTTCTGTAATGATAAATTTTAGATGAGGCTCCAAAATGTTCTGGAGGATTTGGTTTATAATTATTATATTTATGGAAATATCTGCTTTAAAAGGGCGAGCCATGGGCCTTTGAGAAAGCAGAACAAAGCGTTAGGTTCTGTTCTCCTCTGGCCTTGGCGATTTGCTGCCTGGAGGTTTTGAATATTCAGATACAGGGTAACCGTTTGTTCAGGTTCCCATGGAAGGATCCATCCCTGGGAGTGGCAGAGAGGACGTTGTTTGCAGCTCCAGGGAAGCTTGCTGGCGTGACCGTTTATGCTTCATTAATTATGCATTAAATGCCTCATTACCGTTCAGTATTTACATGAACTAATTAAGTGTTTCCCCTGTTTTCATATATTCTGGGAATTTAAGAAAAATATTGAGAATGTTTATACTACAAAAATGTTTGGCTTGTTAATCTTCTTGCTATCATTATGGTGTGCTCCTATGTACCTGTACGTCACGCTTATGGTCTGTATTATTTTCATGGCCCTGTTTCATTTGGTGTACTTGCTACTCTGCCATGGTGTAGTTCAATTCTTTGATTTTTTAAGTAAACTGCTACTGTTGTCCCAAAGAGAAATTCATTAAGGTATTATTTTCTCAAGATTTGTATACCAAATTAACATGTTAAAGTGATTTTCAGTGTGTTTAATTAATCAAATCCCAGCACTATTGCTAAATTTATTTCATAAAACATTCAGGATAGCATAGTTTATTCTTACCCTTGTTTGTATAAAGTCTGTTATCTGCACATAAATGGCTGAATTGACCATTGAAATGATCTCTCATTATCTAATCCTGTTTATTTTCCTACTGTAGGCAAGACTGTCTCCCCCTGGGGAACCTTGGTGGCTCAGAAGCTGGTCTGGTTGTTCAATGGACGGAGAACAAAGACCTTGCCCAGTGCACGATTTCAGGGTCAGTTGCTGCCTCTGCCTCACTTGCAAATGCTCAATGTTACTTTGAATGTCAACATTCTCATTGAAAACATTTTATTGCGCAGGTGTTGCTTTGTGAATGAAGTAAGTGTTGTTTAAACAGGGTTAAATGCAATGCACTTGCTACTAAACGGGAAGGCTGATTTTTTGGTTATGATCTGAGGTGATGCCTGTGAAATACTGTCTGCTGTGAGATATTATGATGTTCATGCAAACAGTATTGGTGAACAACTCAGTAGTACTAAAAATAGGCTCTCCATTAATCCGATCTTGTGAATATCTACTTTTAAGTGGTAAATTCTTTCTGGTGACCTTCTAGTGCTTAAGAGATCATGGAAGATGAACTGATGGTAGGAACTCATGAAGAGTCTAGAACTACTAGTGAATGAAACTCACTCACTAGCTCACTAAATGAAAGCAGGATACTCCAAACCGGGCTTTCGAACAGTTCCTACATACTGAAGAGCGGACGGAAGTAAGACAGAAATACCAAATTTTAGATGATGCCATAGATTAACTGAATACTAACATACACAGTTATCCTAGCAAGTGCAGCCACCAGAAAAATGTTCACCAGGTAGTGCAGGTCCATAATTCAGTACCCTACAGTGCACTCACTGCTATCAGTCCATGCACAAAACAGCATGCATGACTATATGATGAGTATAATGTCAGTGAGAATCAGGTACCATTCAGAAACACATGAATTCTCTGGAGCTAAGCTTTCCAATCACAGAGACACAAAACTTCAGATTCGTTCATCAGTTTTAGTTTCAGAAGCTGAATTGCAAATCCAGAGTCTGATTTGCCTGGTAAGGGTAGATCAGATGCTCACACGGTCCTGGCATGAATCGTAAAACAAGAGATCAGGCATAGGATCGCACAAATAGAATTCGAAATGAAGACAAACCACTCAGACCGAAACTGGAGACAAGATTTTGCGACTTGCATGAAGTCACTGGGGTGTGAATGACAAATCTGCTATTACGGTGAAAAGAATCGAGTACCTAGGCTGGTCCCATCAGTGTTTAGGTAAGGATGACTGCTGATGATTCTGTGTTGCAGGGCTGTGACACTGTTTACCTCATTCTGAAATATATTCATTATTTATTTACCTGTACTGCCTGGAAATTACATGCTAGCTTTTTTCGGTAGTGCGAGGTTGCAGTGTGCAATGGGTTTAGAGTCACTCTCCCGGTTAACAGTATACTGAGAAGGTTGTGGCATGTTACTGTAATACTATTAGTGAATGGAGTCACTGGAGTCTAGTTCGGCCTATTCGTACCAGTGCCAAGGTGCTCTCAGTACAAGAATCCTTTTCCATACTTTTATTGGTTGGTTAATTTTTGATTGTGTTTGTAATATATTTGTGTTCTGCTTGAGGGATGTGTTTCCCAATGAACATGTCAGAAGTCATAGACTGGGACATGGGCTTGTGATTTTCTTCTGTTTGGAAAAAAGAACAATAAAAAGAGCAACGGCTTCACAGTGATTTTTAGGGTACAAATATAGGACAAGCATCAAATTTAAGGCAGAATCAAAAAATATGGATGCCTGGTCACTGCTGTCCCTTGACATTTGAGAATGAATTATACAATAAATATAACCATCACGTGAACAGAAAGTAGGAAAAGTGTCTGACACGCATTGCAAGTGCATTTTAGACAAATGTTTACACTGATATAAAAAATGTTCACAAAAATGTCAGACCTTTAATGATGTGAGTGATTAATTTTTAAAATTGATTTAAACCCCACAAATAATCTTGTTGCGTTTATAGTTTATAGTTAAAATATAAGATAATTTATTTGATATCTGATACAAGATGAGTTAAAAAAAAGCATATCTCTGGCCACAAGAGGGCGATAATTACATGTACAGGCAGTTCTTAACTGACGAAAGTTATCAGTTCCACAAACCTGTCAAATTTTTCATAAGCCATATTGACATTCCCATACCATGTCACAGCCTCTTACTAATATATAAGAATATTAAGTGTATATTTACCAGCAGACTTCTTTTGTTTTTTTGTGTTAGTGCTTTTGTAGGGAACACACCAGTCAGGGGAGATATTTGCAAGGCTGAGATTTATTTCGAGACCAGGGCAAACAAGCAGAGTGGGATGGGGAGGCAGGGTCTGAAGGTCCAGGTGCCAGGGAGATCCGTCTGGAAACACAGACTGGAGACACTGGGAGGTCACGAGCAGGACAATGAGAGGGGAGGAAGGACAGGAAGGGACTTGGGCTGGAAAGCGAGAAGGTCTGGCGGGGCAGAGCGGAGCTAGACAAAAGACAGGGGTTAGTATGCTCAGTACATCTCGTGGGAGTAGTGACAATACCTGGCACTGAACCGGGGTTTGGACAAGGCTTAAGTTACTGCTGCTGATTAGTGCTAATTGAAGGAGGCTGTGTTGGGCTGAGTGCTGGAGGGCATGACCACGTCTGTAAACTCTATGTCTCTTGGATTTTTTTTTATTTGGAGTGATCATTATGTCATATATTCATATACTATATAATACTAAAAGTTTGTGGGCAGCAGCTTGTCCAGCATGTCATTCTGAAACCAAGAGTTGGTTGGTTGGAAGCTGGTTCACTTCTTGATTTCCATACTAGCCTCTAATCTTCTAGGATGGCATACACACATAAGCAATCCCAAACATACTAGCATGTTGTATATATTGTAAATGTTTGTATACTGAAATATCCATACAACCCTGAACAGGATGAACAGTTAGAAGTGAATGGATGGATTCTGAAATATGATAGCTAGGATGTTGTTAAAATTGCCATTGTTTTGCGCTTCATGATTCTTAATGATTTAGTGATTTTATAGCTGGAGAGACATAATGGGTTGTTGCATTCTGGGTTGTTCCCTGCCTTGTGCCCATAGCCTCCGGGATAGCCTCCGGGATAGGGTCCGAGATAGGCTCCTGGTTGGGCCCGGGATAGGCTCCGGAATAGGCTCTGGGATAGTCTCCAGGATAGCCTCCGGGATAGG
>JAODUD010000040.1:28525559-28540328 GCA_026784285.1 Stomatorhinus walkeri | reverse complement strand
TGTAGCCTGTCTCCATCTCTCTGTCTCTGTGTAGCCTGTCTCCATCTCTCTGTGACTGTGTAGCCTGTCTCCATCTCTCTTTGTCTATGTAGCCTGTCTCCATCTCTCTGTCTCTGTGTAGCCTGTCTCCATCTCTCTGTGACTGTGTAGCCTGTCTCCATCTCTCTTTGTCTATGTAGCCTGTCTCCATCTCTGTCTCTGTGTAGCCTGACTCCATCTATGTGTCTGTGTAGCCTGTCTCCATCTCTCTGTGTCTGTGTAGCCTGTCTCCATCTCTGTGTCTATGTAGCCTGTTTCCATCTCTCTGTCTCTGTGTAGCCTGTCTCCATCTCTCTGTGTCTGTGTAGCCTGTCTCCATCTCTCTGTGTCTGTGTAGCCTGTCTCCATCTCTCTGTCTCTGTGTAGCCTGTCTCCATCTCTCTGTGTCTGTGTAGCCTGCCTCCATCTCTCTGTCTCTGTGTAGCCTGTCTCCATCTCTCTGTGTCTGTGTAGCCTGTCTCCATCTCTCTGTCTCTGTGTAGCCTGTCTCCATCTCTCTGTGTCTGTGTAGCCTGCCTCCATCTCTCTGTCTCTGTGTCTGTGTAGCCTGCCTCCCGACTCTCTCACCCTACAGAAATTGGCCTTTGCCAATGGCAGTTTTTCGGACTCGAACATATAAGGAAGATGAAATACAACGTTTCTGTTTACTTCTGACTCTGCTCTCTGTTTCATTCTTGCAGCTCAAAATTCAGCAGCAAGATTAAGTATGTCAACAGTCTGACAGAACTGAGTGAGCTGATCCCCATGGAGTATGTGCACATTCCCGAGAGCATAGTCAAGTGAGTTTTTAGTCCTTGCATAGTTGGATATGTACAAAGAAGTCATATAAAATATCAGCTTGTTTGCATAATATTTTTAAAATTCTGTAATACCTGTTTGAACACTTCACACAAGTGAGTAATGTTTAAAATTAGCTAGTTGGTGTGGAGTGTTTAGGTTCTGATGAATTAAATCATTAGAGAATTTAATGTACATTTCATTTAGTTCTGTGAGCATTCCCTCTTTGGGGTTTCTGGGCCCACAGTGATCTTAAAAATGCCCCCCCCATTCATAATCACGTGTGGCTAAAATTGTGGAAATACTTCTCATTTTTAGATATTGCAGAACTTCATTCAACTGTTGCTCCAGCTACTTACTTAACCACACAATGTATGATATTTGTAAGATTCTTTGTTTATAAACCTTACCACCAGTATCTGTGTAGTCATCTTTAAAGTGTAATACCAAAAATGCTCAGTGTTTTCACAATTTTGGCCACTAGTGTACATCTATTTAAAAATAGTGAGATCTTTGTAAGCCTCTGTAATTAAGAAAATGTTATTTTTCTCTTCAGTGTCGAATCTCCACAGTCCTTATGTTTTAAATGTGGTAACTGATGTTGTAGTTCCTCAACCAATATCAGTAATTGCCACAGTGAGTAGGCAGAAACATTTGGCGCAAGGACGGGTCTTTGCTGTGGTGCTCTGACACTGTGAGGGGCACATGAGAGATTTGCAGTAGACCACAGGGAAACCTTAACCCAGGAAATTTCTCCAGCGTCAAATATTATAGTACTCTGTACCATTACATGCAATGTAGTCTGATGGAGTCCCCACACAGACACGCTTTTCTCAGGCATTTTAATGCTTAATAATGTGCCAGCATGCTGAACCTGGAGAAGACTTTGTGGAGGAGAAGCTCAGGTTGGGATCTGAACCTCTGTGCTTCTTATCTAATTGTGCCTCCTTCCTGCCTTTTCCCCGGAAGCTTTGAAGAAGGGCGGGGTATCATACAATACGCTCGCATGAGGTAAAAGGAGGAATGCTGGGTAGATGGTGGCACCCTATCCATGCTCTGCACTAATTCCCAATTCCCCCCTCCCTGACCTGCCAAAGATGCCAGCACTGGGGTCTGTGGATGTGTAAGCCCCAGTCACAGCTAGAGATAATGTTCAGGGCACGGGTCATTCTCAGAATGCGTCAAGTTGCAGCTGCAGCCCCTCTTTCTGTTACTGCATGAGCGCGGTGTCTGTAGCACGTGGCGTCATTGTTGAAGGTGGAGGTGGTGCCCTGAGTGTGGCCGCTGCTCTTGGCTACACCCACACTGCTCTGCTGACTCTCCTGTTTGTGTCCCGCTTCTTGTTTCCTTTTTCTTTGACCCCTGATTAACCTTTGGCTGCTGTCCAGGCTGGATGAGAAGCTAAAGGAAGCAGCAGAGATGGATAAGTAAGCCTGGCTGTCTGTACATGTGTGCGCGCACATGTGCGTGTGTGTGTGCGCACGTGTGTCTCCTATGTGTGTGACCTCACAGGCGGCTTCAGTAGTAGATCTCATGGACTCCATCTATGTGTCAAAACTCAGGGGCTGCATCCCTTGACAAATGTGGTCTACGAAGGCATAGCCTTTGTAGACTCTGTTCTTTGAAGGTCAAAAAGAAGATCTGGCCTTCACCAGCCGTTCGCTTCCTTACCCTTGAGCCGCAAAGCACTGCTCCTACCGCCTAGCCGAGACACACCCACCTCGCCCCTATTCAATGAATCTTACACTATGTTTGGCTGTGAAGGATCCATCGGGTGGATCCTTCACCACTCGTCGAAAGGAGGATACATTTTTAACATGCATTTGAAGGAGCCTTCAAAATGGGATAGCTTTATCGCAACGCTATGATGCATCCGGTCTTAAAATGCAGCCTTAGATGGGTGTAGCCCCTGAATTGGGACACAGCACTTAGCAGCAGTACATGCAGAGCTCTGGTTCTCACTGAACACTGCATCTTTATTAATAGCGCATTAAGTCCAAGCGGGCTGTAGTTTCTGAGTAACATTTCTTTCTAGAGCTTTACTCTCATTAACCAGCAAGGCCTTAGGTTTGATTTCAACATCGGTAGAGACCCGATCTGCCCCGAAACGCCCCCCGCCCCCCTAAACACATACACACACTTCAAGATACCAGTCGTTGGATACCCAAACCTTCTTGAGTATCTGCATGCTCACAGTCATTACTGGGAGTCACAAATCTGCAAATTACATTACTGAAGTTTATATTAGACAACCTTTCAGGAGGGGAATGAAACAAAACAATAATGGAGCATTTTTATTTTTAGGTGTATCAGTACAACGAATAATCATAGAGGACATATAAAAATAGTGACAGGTGTAACAATTCTAGATATGTAGAGGCTAGTAGATCCTGCACCCTAATCCTGTACATGCTGAGTGTGTTCTCAGTGGCAGGTGGCAGCAGTTGTAACGCGTGCAGTGCTGTACATAAACATCAGTAACTGCCGCCCCACTTCTCAGTCAGCGAGGCACTGCTGAATGCCAGGAAGCCCTTACATGCAAGAATGTAGCCTCTCAGA
This sequence comes from Stomatorhinus walkeri, assembly GCA_026784285.1. NCBI lineage: Eukaryota > Metazoa > Chordata > Actinopteri > Osteoglossiformes > Mormyridae > Stomatorhinus > Stomatorhinus walkeri. The sequence goes on along the minus strand of JAODUD010000040.1, from coordinate 28,536,953 downwards.
ACGAAGCTGCACTCCCTTGTCCTGAGAGGTGCATACAGCTTTGCCTCAGCTTCATCACCCTGTGTCACCTTAGGTCTTTAAGCGGAATGGTGTCTCTCAGTCTTAATGCCTTATCCACATGCAGCAGGTTCTCATCTCTCTCTCTTTTTCTATCTTTTCATTTTATTTAGACTCAACAGCTTTCTGAACGGACCAGAGCCTGCTTCTGGCCAACTGGAGTAAGAGTTACATATCTGACTGTTGTTCTTTTCTGAAGTTGTGCTACTCTTATTTATTATATTCATGCTTCATATAATCATATGTCACATGTGTCTTCTGTGTGACATCAATTCTGATGGACTTTTTCATAGAAACGGGATGTCGGTCAGTGATTTGTAAATTTATTTCCATTTATGTGCTTCAGTGGAGACAGACGGTGGATAGCAAGCGAGATGTCTGTGATCGTTGTCAGTCGTTCAGGACTTGATAATCTTCAAGGGCTTGAATCGAAGGCAGCTGGTCTTCTTTTTCAGTTTCTTGAAGACGTTTCACCTCTCGTCCAAAAGGCTTCTTCAGTTCTAAAAGTCTGATGGGGAGTTTTAGGTATTTAACCTTTACTGAGGTTCTCACCTTGAAGGTGGTCGTTGACACACCCTGCTGTCCAATGGGTCATTAGGGTCACTACTGGCAAAGTGTGGATCAAGGTGCGAAACTGAAGAAGCCTTTTGGATGAGAGGTGAAACATCTTCAAGAAATTGAAAAAAGAAGTCCAGCCCTTAAGATAGCAAGCAAGCTTTTTCAAAAACTCTGGACCCTGCCTAGACTTTGTTGTTGTAATGAATAAAATGGAAAGATATTGTTGTTCCACCAAAAGCAATAAACGTGCATATTCCAGTACAAGACTTATATGAATGTGTATCTGACACTTTCCTGAATGTTAGTATATTAAAACCAGTACCCAGATGGTCAACCAGCACCTAGATAATCAACCAGTACCCAGTTTTAGGAGTAGTCTGTTTCATGTACTGTACTGATTTTGTACATTGGTATTGAGCATTAAGTTGAGAAAAGACTATCATGCAAAAATCTTAGTGCAACAGATACATTAAAGAAAATCAGTTTTCAAAATGCATGCATAATGTCTGTATTGAAGAGCTGACCTCATATGTGCTACACCCTCTGTCATCAATTATTAGTTTTCCTTAATATTAGTAAAATTACAAATGAACTGCAGATGTAGATGGTGCATCTATGAATGCAGTGCAATGGTCTGTACCTCGAAGAACGAGCAGTGCAATGGTCTGTACCTCGAAGAATGAGTGGTGAAATGGTCTGTACCTCGAAGAATGAGCGGTGAAATGGTCTGTACCTCGAAGAATGAGAGGTAACAGAAAACGGAGTTCAGTTAATCATCTCCCATCCCATGTCGTCTTGGATTTTATATTTACTCAGAATCTTTGGGAGTATCAGTCAGAAGATTTTGTACAGGGAGGTGAGACACCTTATTAAGCGTGTGGCAGAGATAACCTGAATACTTTCATTTATTTGCAATAGGTTTTTATTCCAGTCATTCTCAGTTGGCTAAGGGAATTTGCTATATTGATGTTTGATGGCATTCAAAGCCTAAGATTCTATTTGAAATGCAGTCAATTTGGAATTTTAGTTTTCATTTTACTGTTGCATCTCTGAACATCAGTTTCAGATCTGCGCTCCAGTTCCTTCCGGACTGTGTACAGCGTATAAGTCCTTTTCATCCTAAACAGATTCAAACACCCAGGCTCTTTCGCTTGTTTCCCAAAGGGCTTTTCTCCCTTCCCCACTCATGCCTCCACTCATCCACTGATATGGTCTGAATGTACTGATGCTCCCTGTGATGTCACTAGTGCAGCTAATGGGGATTTTTCTCTGTCACCTTGTTTAGGATCGACAAAACCCTCAATGCCAGCGTCTCCTAGACACGACTGTCTGCAAGCTGTGCTCATACAGTGCCATGCATCCTCATCCGAAGACTTATCTGCAGTCTATGTCATTGTATATTCTAGTGATGTAGATGCAAATGATACATTATTTATCTGAAGTTAACCTCAGGTAAGATAATCTGAATTCTTTCCAGCAGCACTGCTGATTTAAGTTTATTTAAGACCCAGTATTTAATTTTTAAAAATTATTTTGTTATTATATTGAATCATGGCATAGACTAGAGTAATTTCTGACATTACTGATTCATTTGAACATCTGCATATTTTGAGCAGAAATGTTTCCACCCAAATTCATATGACCTACCCTGACAATTGGCAGCTGAGTCAGCAGTATACTGGTGGTGACAGAAATGAATAAGCTTCAATCTAACTGAACAGTTTTTTAAAAAAAAAAAAAAAGACAAAACACTCCCACTCTGGCACTCTTTCTTTTGCAATTGAAATTTGTCGGTGAATCCTGAAATATGCCCGAATTTCCTGATAGGGACAAAGATTACCTAGCCACTTGCCTGATTTCTGTTCATGATTTTTTTTTTGCTTAATATTTTAAAAGATTTGTTTCCAGTTTTACATGTCTCCTCACTCATCAGTGTCATAATATTAATAATGTTCATTATCATATTCCTGTTGTTTTTCAGTGATATTTTAACATGTCCAGCATTGTGTTTGCTCTCTCACAGAATCAGGCCCTGTACTCGAACCTCAAGCATGCATGTTTGCTAGGGTTGCTGATGGTGTGTGGAGGGTGACAGTAGCCCCCAAATGTGTCTCCCGTGGATACTAATCATAACTTTCCACACGTCCTTTTTACACCACACTCATAGTCCGTACGACAAACACTGACATGTAAGGAATATGTAGACGAATGGGAGAGCCATTCTAATATTAGCTAGAGTGGCTGATTCATTTTCTGTTCTGTCCTTTTTTTGTTTAGGTATTGGCAATAAGTGGATATGTGTTCAGTACAGATAATCGTTATAAATGCATGGAAAAATTGTTCTTTATTCAAATTCTACTTAAAAGCCATGGAAAATGAAGTATAATTTTTACTTTGCTAATATATATTTTAAAAATGTGTGTTTTATATGTATATAAAAACAGCAACTCACAGTAATTCAGACCAGGATTGTTTGCATGTTGGCCCTGATGTAAGTGTACTTCAGAAGGAGCTCATTTCTGTACAATTTCTACTACAACATAACAACATCTGGATTAGGGGGGGGGGGTTAACTATTAAAATCTCGTGCATCATGTCACTTATGCAAATTGAATAAATGTTGCATCACAAAGGTCTGCCCGTCATGTGCTTTAATGCAGTGTTATATCCCTTTGAACACCCTTTGAACTTATGTACAGACGATAACAGTATTTGCGGTGTGTTATTGTGTTATTTTCTTCAAACTTTACTAGCATGACTTGTGATGAAATTCCACCTAAACGTTGACATGAAGTAGGAGTTTACTTCCAGATAGAGGCAATCAAGGGTGAATAAAGTGACTAAATCAAATACCCAAATATCTTGTAGAATGCCAGTCCATCTCAGTGATGTAAAGTCTGTTCTGTTGTAATGGCATCATCATTACTAAAACAACATTTTACCTTGGGGTGGACTGGCATCACATTCAGGTGTGTCTGCTGCATTGTTACTTGTGTTTCCTGGGACAGGCTCTCTGTTCTGCAGTGAGGCTAATTGGTATCACTAGAATTGAGTGGTGAGTGTGCGTGCATGCACTCTGGATGGGATGCCAGTCCATTGCAGGGTGTGTGTACGTGCACACACACACACACACACACACACACCCTGCAATGGACTGGCATCCCATCTAGAGTGCATGCTGCCTTTGCCCTGTGCTGCTCCAGGTCCCCCTATGACCCTGACCGGGATGATTGGGTTTCCAAAGTTATTCCTAAGAAATTAAATTTGGACAGTACATTGAGTTAGGGTGTGGACTAATATTAGGGCATATATTCATGAGACAGTGACAAAGGAGTAGCTTTGAGTAATCCACTGCAAATTTATTTATATAACATCCAAAAATACACCAAATCCAGTGAGTATATGTGCAGTGATATAAAATAAAATTTACAAATATACACAGTATACAGGGAAATGTGTCAAAAAGTTACATGGATCAGGTTTAATAAGACTGGATTAGGCAAGTAGGAGAAACAAAACTGAGCACTGAGCCAGGGTATAAGTGTATGGATACAGCTATGGAATAAAGGGCCTGAGCCAGGGTATAACTGTATGGGTACAGTTATGGAATAAAGGGCCTGAGCCAGGGTATAACTGTATGGGTACAGCTATGGAATAAAGGGCCTGAGCCAGGGTATAACTGTATGGGTACAGCTATGGAATAAAGGGCCTGAGCCAGGGTATAACTGTATGGGTACAGCTATGGAATAAAGGGCCTGCACCTTCCATCCATGATTGTTCAGAATTACATTTAACATGGACTGTTACACACTTTATAAAATGATTTTAAAAATAATAACAGTTTTACTATTGAAAACTGTAATAAATGTGTCCACGAAATTGGCATTAATATTAACCTGAAAAAACACGGGTGCATACACGCCTTATATTATTTACCTTTGTGGTTATGATAACAATGCCGTAATTAATTACAATGTGGTGTTATCTGCAGTGTATGTCATTTATTAGTGTAATGCCAGAAAGATAAGTAAAATAATAAGCCCCCTTGGTTCTGACGTGTAGAGCACCATGTTTCAGTAAAGTTACTTAGTCAAATATTACGTAATATCCAGGTGAGGCTTATTGTTATCATGGCTACACGATATGGATACTATTAATTATTTTTAATAGTCCTGCCCACTGCAGTATCATCGCCTTATTCCTTCTCTCTTATCATGGACTTGCCAGAGTAGCCCTGATCAACAAGTCAAGAATGCACAGGGAAGACACCTGAATTTTAACATTCTTCATTAGGAGAGTGTGAAAATCCATGGGCTAACTTTCTCCCAACCCCACTGTGCCCTAAAGCACACGCCTTACTACACACATGTCATGGCGTCCATCTTGACTGCAGGGCTTGTAATGTTGCTCCCCGATTGTTTAGGGCATGAGTAGTAACCTTAATTATTGTAAAGCAATATGAAAGAATACACGAAGTACCGGAGTATTGGAAGATGCCGCAAAACATGTACAAGAGAACATAAGTATGGTCAAGTGCGGTCAGGTACACATATGGAGAAAGACCCTAGTAATTCCGAAATGTCATTAACAGCCCTTCTGTAGTGTGAAATGAAAATCTAAATGAAGAATGGTTTGATTATTAATTTCAAGTTCTACACCGGTAGCAGCAATATTCCTTTCCCAGGGCTCAAAGAGCTGGCTTTCTGTGGCAAATACTTTGGTCATTTCCGTTTACACCTTCAGCAGTATCTTCATTTAGCAACATGGGCTAGCTAAATGTTACACATGCATTGGGAGCTACCTTGAAGAGACAAAATCTATCAGTCCATCTCCGCCAGGGCCTTATGGCGTAAGTAACTTTCTAAACAGTACAGGACAAAATAGTCTGCGTCCGAGTCAAACTTATTGGCAAAGAGATGAGGCTGCTGCAGAATCCACTTGAGGTCCCCGACACCATAGACACACACGGTCCGCACATGATGCCCCTCGCAGGGAGGGTACATGGCTCCTTTTGATTCTTGTCCTTCAAAATACAGCCATTTCACTAGCCTCGAAATTGAATTCACATCGGTGACATCATATCTGTTACTGATGGGGAGGGATCCAGGAGCTCCAGGCTGCCTCTGTAACGTCGCCCACAGATGCTCATCGGGGCTGTAGGTGTCTTTCGACCATTCGATCAACCGATGTGCTGCTGGATCCTGAAGAACGTATCGCACAAAAGCCCGGCAAACCACGATGTAAGCACCCCCTGCAAATATAGGGGTGTTAACTGGCGGCGGGTCTTTTTTTTCTTTTGTCCTCTGTATGTTATTGTTGACAATCTTGTGTACCTTTTCCCATCTGACTTTCTTGTATGTTGGCATTTGTTCGGTCTCAAGATTATTCTTGCCGTTCAAAACTTTCAGTTTCCGCACTATTTCCAGGTTGGTTTTTATGGGAAAGTCCTGACCACAGAGGTTTATGAAGTATTTCCAGTTGGAATTCAGGTTATACAGGTCCTCCATACAGTTGATGTCAGCCTGTACCCTGCTCCAGCTAGCATACACCACTCTCTCCTGTTTATTGGAAACAATGACATTGTCAAAGCAGGCAGCGATGCCTCTCACGGCAGTCTGAAATAATGGCGTAGACTTTTGGTCAACATGGATGCAATAAACATTCTGTGGGTTGTAAATAGATCTGAGCAACCTTTCAAAACTATGGATCTTCTGGTGAATCACTATGGAGTATGCGATAGGAAATACCTCCTCTTCGTGACTCAGGGGAAAAGTCAGATACTTCTTTATTACTCGGAACTTCTCGCAGTCTTTAGTCCATTCAATGTAATGCTTGTCTGAAATCTTGCTTCTGTTTCGAAAGCTTTTGGTTATCAAATTCAGCTTTGCATTCGCAATTTCCTCTTGATCTTTCTTCAGGATCTTTGTACAGTTGCACAATTTTTCAATGCTCTTATCAGTGAGCTCAAGAAAATTGTAGTCTAGACTTAATTCCAATTTAATGTAAAAAAAGTATCCTATGGTGGAAATAAATATTCCAGTCAATAATAACTTTCTGAATTTATTCAGGTATCTAAACATTTTCCCAGCAGAGAGGTATAAGCTGTCTTCGTCATTGGTCTTTGGCCTGAAACCTTCAGTCTGAAAAAACACAATAACAAAGAAACCATTTTAAATTAATACAGCTATGTTTTGGCTTATTTGCCCCATTTCTTTTCCCCAATCTGCAGTCAAAACCTTAGGAATTACAACCTGTCAGAGGGCTCAGCCTTAAAGCAATTTCCCAATTCTCGTATATCGGTCTACATTTTACTAAATGAGTAAGCAAGATTATCTCTGTCTTAGTCAATATCTGATGTAACCCATCCTGTATTCAGCCGCTGTGCTTCCCAACTGACCAATGGCCCTACAGCAACCAAAATCCGCAGCAAAATCCTCCAATCCCAGCTGACTTTATGACTACTGACCTGTTGCTATAATGTTGGTGATTATGAAGGTATTTGAACTTATCCTGCCAACATCAGCCTGTCAAGGTGAACCGTTTAATGTCCGCCCCCCTGGGCCTGTTTTCACAAAGAATTTTATCTATGAGTAATCTTAAATCTCACTAAAAGAGTTTTTTTTCCTAAAACCAATTCATAAAGTGGCAGAGAGCAACTTTTAGTTAGGAAAAGAGCCAACTCCTAAGATATGGAGAAAGACTCTGTCACTTTGGCTGACATCAGCTCTCGTGCACAAACTTGCCTGCAATGACCATGGTTAATGAGAGACTGGTGAATATGTATATGCAGCATCCCATAAGCACAAATAAATGGAACAAATGGAAACCGCTTCTAGTGATCATGGTTATAGTGATCAACTGCTTATATGGATCAAAAAGCTTGGGTCAGAATCATTCCTTACAAATACTGTTTAAATAATTCACTTATCCTAATCGAGTATTCCGTTTACAGTGTTCATTTTTATTATTTTTAAACATGACAACATATGGAAAAAGTTTTAACTATGGTATTCTTTTTGCTTTACTTTGATCGCCCTACTTTGCCTTGCAGAAACCTGTATGCTTCTGGCTAGCTACCTGAGGCTAATTCTGTCTACACAGAAAATGTGACGGGGAAAAGAAAGTCATTTTCTCTCAATGACACATATAGACTCATCGAAGCTTATGATAAACTGCCAAAACTGAGCCGACCAGATGCTGTTTGTTTTATTACCTTATAATTCATGTAATACATATACAAATGTCAATTAGATAGTAATTTGAAAAAATTAAATTTGTTATAATGATCACTATAAATGGTTTCCACTGTATATGATTGGGTTGTTTTGCATTGTTGGAGATGTTATTGCATGTCTCACAAACTCCACAGCCATTATTTTTCCCCCCGACTGAGGCAGTATCATTTAAGCATTTCAGCGTTCATTTAATTTTCCCAAGCAGTGCAACGTGCATTGACAACAGCCATTTTGCAACTGTTTGTGAGTTGGTCTTAGTGACTTAGGAGTCCTCTCAACTACATTTTAGTTCTCCCAAACTTAGGTGCTACTTTTAGTGCTAAGGAGCTTTGTGAATTGGTCTTAGTAAAAAAAAAAACGAGGAGTCTTTTAGGACGTGTCAGTTCTTTAAGAGAAACTTTTAGGAGTTTCTCTTAAACTGGTAAGTTAGGAGCTACTTTTAGCCTTAAGATGCTCTGTGAATATGGGTCCTAATCATCAGCACTAAAGTACCATGGACCAGTGTCACAAGGTTATGTGCTCTCTCCACCACTCTTCTCCTTGTTCAATAATAAGCTTGTATCATAGGACAGGTCTATTAAAAACTAAAATGTGAATATTAAAGCCAGTGGGTTGCAGACAGGCATAGGAAAGTCAGCTGGGGTCTTGACATGTGTAGCCGGTGTGATATAGCTGTGCATGTTCTGATGGCAAGGATGGTCCTGATAAGTGGGCATGCTCATGAGGTTGGCATGGAGCATTGGTGGACATATTGAACTGTGTTGCAATCTAGAAACAAGATGGTGATTTCAAGCTTGTGAGGAATTTACAGTGTAGTTGCCTGTTTTCTTACCCGGTTTGGTATGTGCTTCTTTTGTTAAATGCCGTTAAGAATAACATAAATAATTGTAAAACATAATGGACTATATGTGGAATGTTTGTAGATGGAGACACAGCGATTAGGGTTCGTTGGTAGTACAAGTCACCATTCTAGAAATGTCAGGTATTTGTTTGTATGTGATGCAGTTTTACTTTTTCATTGTTGTTGGACTATAGTTGTATTTTTCATTTTGTTTTGTTTGTTACTTTAACAGAAATGGGCACTGAATCATAGGGTAAACTGCTGTTGTTTAGGGGTTTTAAAATGTTGAATTATTAAGGGTTGATAATTTTAATCATCCTGGTATTAATCTCCCTGATGTCACTTTAATCTTTTTATCTGAGGCAGTACAACTTACCATTTAGCCTGCTGGCCTGGTAGCTTAGTTAGTGGTGTTTAGTGCGAGCGGTTGGCTGTCTTTAGTTTTTATTTTGTTGTTTTGTTTACTGCATGTAAAATACTGGGTATGTACTGGGCGACCTGTATGGGGTAGAGTGGCGGCTCAGAGGCTGGGGTTAAATCCTGTGAATGCCAGGAGTGATTCTACTCCGCTGGGCCCTGGAGTAAGGCCCTCAACCTACAGTCGCTCTGTCCTGGGTATGACATTAACCTACATCCAGGCCTGCAAGCAGGTCCTTCAACTTACAGGGAAATTTGGGGGTCGGTGGCAGGATTCATTGGACTAGTGTGGTGCTGAGGTATCACCCACCCCATGGCTGCACTCAGGTTCTCATCCCTAAGGTGGATTGTCATATGGTGGGTGTGACAGTAAAATATTAAAGTAAAAGGAGCTCATGAAACAGTATCGGCAGTTGTGTATCAGAATTAAATTGGAACTGAAAAAATGTAGATAGGCCCATCCCCTACCTGAATCATTCAAGGTTGTGGATTTCAGGCACTCACAGAACAGCCAAGTCCCACTCCATATCAATGATCAGCAAATAACAGTAACAGACTCCTTCAGATTTCTGGGCACCTGCCATTTCTGAAAATGGGAGATCACCTCAGAGGACTTGATCAAGAAGACAAGCCACAGACTATTTTTTTAGACAGCTGAAGAAGGTCAGCGTTGGTTATAAAATAAGCTGAACAAATCAGTACTATAGACAGAACAGAAATCTAATAAATCTGGAAATATCTACATACATTTCCAAAAATATGTAATATATGCGCTATATACATTTACTTGTGTGAAAAATACGCCACATTGCATGGCTGTCTGAATTGGGAATGAAGAGATACAGATAATACAGTGGCAGGTGTACTGCACTTAATTCAAACTATCACAGAAGGTATCGAGACAATTCATGTCTGTGCCTTCGGTGTCGACATATGGATGGATAGCTGGCATCAGCCATGAGGTCTGTAAAGCCCAACTGCAAACATGTACTAGAGGCAGCGGAAGAGCTGTCACAGAGAATAAAGGAATACTATTTTTTTTCCCTCAAATTTTACTTTCTCATATACAAAAAATGACAAATTAAGCATTTTTTTTGCATTTTGTTTCAGTTTCTGTGTAAGAATTCACAGTGGGCATAATTTTAAGTCTGCCACGAAAAATATTCTGTATTTATTATACATTTTTTCTGTCACATCAAAAGGAACAAAATGAACACATTGTATGTTTTGGGAATAAAAAATATAGGAGACTATGCAGACTACTATGTACTGTCACGTAGGGGAGGGTGGTACACAAGCGCCATAATCATTACCGGGGCAATTGTGCCCCGCAACATGGATTGCACTATATACCATTAACACTGCGAGGAGTCAAATGCCTATTTATATAACAGAATGTTTATATTAGGCCTAAAAAGTATTTTATATTTTCAAAGCTTTAATTGTAGTTTTAATAATGTCCTCATATACTATATTTAACCGGTTTATGTGTGTTTTGTTAATTTTCTAATAAACACACACACTCACTGTCATGAAAGCAAATTAACAAATTCAAAATAAACAGAATCTGTGTAATTATACACATTAAATAAAAACAATCCGGATACATATTATATATAGTAGCAAATCAAAAGAAATAAAAGTATATATTAGCGCCACTGCGTTCATGCAAGAATCATCGTAAAAGACACAACTGGCCAATATTAATGCGTGGTGAAGGTGTGTCCCAAAGGCAACCACTTAAGCTGGGAAATAGGAATAAAAAACACAGTGGAATGTCAGAAGCAGCAGAGGCGCCGGAAGGAGAGGAGAATCTTGTTTCGAAAAAGCGGGACAATATTGTTATTTCGTTTTAAATCATTCGACATGGAGCAAACATTTACAGAGGTCACTATACGAGACGTGTGGAACTTCCGGCAGCTGCGACGTCTGTACGTTTTAGTAACTGTGCGCCTTGATGTTTTCATTTGTGTGTTATCTTGTTCCCCTTGTACAATTTGGCACACAGCTGCCATGTGACCACACGAGATCTTTTGGTACCACAGAATTGGTAATCTTAGTTTTTTTGTACCACATAAAAGTTAATATCAAGATCTAAAGGCTTTTTGCAAAATAAATGGTGTTGATACTTTCCAGTATCTTCCAACTGAAACGGATACATTCCAAGTACTTAATATATTATCAAAATATTTTTATTTAGGCCTACATAAAGGGACATTTGGGAGTACTACTCCTCCCAAAAATTGGAAACAAGTAATACTGTGATATAATGTGGTTATATGGTGT
>JAODUD010000040.1:28470907-28494794 GCA_026784285.1 Stomatorhinus walkeri | reverse complement strand
CTACTGTATATTTAAAAACCCGCGAAGTCGTGAATCCGCGATAAGTGAACCGCGAAGTAGCGAGGGATCACTGTATCCTTATATTAACAGGAACGCCGGTAAAATTCAACATACTGGTTTAATTTCTTGAAACATTTACAACAAAGAACTTTCACATCAATAAACAGCACTGATCAAACAAATCAACATATAACACAAGCTTGTAAACGCCGTCACTTCTACAGAATAGTGCAAGAAGCAAATGTAAGAATTCATCCCTCAACCTAATTAAGTATTTTTATTTTTGGTTTGTATTGTTCCAATTTTCATGGGTTAAAAAGAAATCAATAAAAAGGGGAGACAGGCAATAAGAGTAGATCAGTGTTTCCCAGCCCAGTCCACGGGGAACCCCGGATGGTCCACGTTTTTGCTCCCCCTCAGCTGAGCTGAGAGGAAGCAAAAACATGGACTGGCCAGAGTTCCCCGAGGACTGGGTTGGGAAACTGGAATAAACTATGTCATCACCTTTAAATAAAGGGTGGGGGCCAGTCAGGAGTGCTTTAATGAGGATGAGCCAACTACAAGGGTAAAAATGATTCCATCTGTATAACTATCGGAATGAATAGCTCTCATCGTCATATTCAAGTTCGTCCTCCTCATCGTCGTCTAGAGCCCCGTATTTAAACTTGCGGTAGACTGTCCCATCCTGGCCCATGTACACAATGTCCTCATCATCATCGTCATCTTCCTCCTCAGCACGGTCATTGAACTCCACCAGCTGTTCCGAGCGGCCGGGTTCGTAAGAGGTCATGGGTTTGCTGTAGGGCCCGGTGCCGCTGTTGTTCAGCTTCTCGTAGCCCCCGGGTTTGGGCTTGGGAACCTCCTTGGAGCGTGACTTCAGGAAGAGATAGACGCCGACTCCAATGCCGACGATGAGCAGGACAGAGGTGGTGGCAAAGAGGGCCGGCTTCCCTTCGTAGTCCTCCTCGTCGCGGAACTCAAAGTTCACGCTCATGATGCACTCATCTACAAGGAGACAGCAAGGAAGTTGGCCTGGTGAAATCCTGCCTCTGTGTGTGTGTGTGTGTGTGTGTGGGGGGAGGCTTATTTTTGGGGACCAAATGTCCACACTGTATGATAATAACCTGTGATAATGACCAATCAAAAACAGAAAAGGTATTTTATTTGGTTTCTTATGGTTAAGGTTTGGATTGTGATTAGGGTTTTTCCCATAGAAATGAATGGATGGTCCCCACAAAGATATGAATACAAAAATGTGTATTTAAAGTTTGGATGTCCTCCGTCTGTTGTGCAGGTTTCCTCCCGCAGTCCACAGGCATACTAGTAAGGTCTGGGATCGGCTCCAGACCCAGGTGGTGAGCTGACTGGGGTGGAGCCACTCACCATGGGATACAGTGCAGTTACAGGAACGGAGGTGAGCTGACTGGGGTGGAGCCACTCACCATGGGATACAGTGCAGTTACAGGAAAAGAGGTGAGTGGGCTGGGGAGGAGCTGCTCACCTCGGGATACAGTGCAGTTGCAGCACTCCCACGGCAGCGGGGAACCATCTTGGACTTCCTTACAGCAGGTGAGGCAGCGGCCGTCATCAGACAGGATTTCAAAGGCAGGACAAGCAGTGCAGTTGTAGATGCTGGGTCCTTTGCAGGCCGTGCAGGAGCCATCGCACGGCTCACAAGAGAGACTGGGGCTCTGGCGGGAAGATCACACCAACGCCCAACACAGGCCATGCTGCGGTAAGAACTTAAGGTTTCATAACTTTAAAAACAATCACAAGAGAGCTGCAAACCATTTGACAGCCTACGGGAGAAGACAGGAAAAGAGAATGGACCTCCCCTAGTGGTCAGTTATCATTACTGCAAAATGGTTTTGTGAACAAACAAGTGAAGCTGATTCAGTATATTTACGGTGTACTGATTAGGAGTGTGTTGTGTGACACGAGGATTAGTTACCATGGAAATGGCATATTCTCCCAACATGCACTGGGACTGGCATATTCCTCCAGCAAGCAAATAGCCGAAGTAGCAGGACTCACAAAACAGAGGACTTTGATCTGACAATGAAAAAACTATTCAAACACTGAAAAAATTTACCCCAGTCAAGTTTGTGCGGCAGAACAGTGATTTGATTTCAGTATCTTTATTATCATTATTTTTTGTTAGTGCCAAAGAAACAAAACTGTGTGACAATAACCTAAAACATGAGAATTTATAAATATTTAAAGTAAATGACTAAACATTATAAGATGAGGGCACGATTAGTTAATATATGTGGATATGAATGGCAGATACGATAAGCAACTAACTCATTCAGAGTTGCCAGAAAAGGGCTTGATTCAGGGCAAATGAAAATGATCATATACATTCTGACTTTTGTAATACAGACATCACTTTACGTTATGTAAAGGAGCTTAATCATAGAGTGTGACGAGACTGTGACTTCATTCTCTTTGGTTTCCCCGCCAGCTCTCGTACCTCTGCAGCTCTTACAGGTGGCATGACATCTCTCACAGGTATTCTTTGAGTTGTCCTCATAGAAGCCGCTGGGACAGGATGGGTGACATCGTCCTTGATTCTTCATGAGAAAGAATCCTTTCCTGCAGCTGCGGCAGTGGGTGTTTCCCGAACCGTCGCACTCGTCGCAGCTGGGATCACATCTTATGCACATCATGGAAGACATGTTGGCATAGTAACTGCAGGTAGAAAAGCAGGTGGTCTGTTTCCTCAGAACGATGATACTGGGTGGTGACTTTTCTCCCCATCATTTTTACACCTGCATTGCTTTGAATGCCATCAGCATGTTGTCTTGGGTAAACATGAACAGTGTGAGGTTTTGTGCTTCAGAATTCTTACTACAGGAAGATCATGGGTTCAAATCCCATGGTTGGTGGAGTAATCACATCACTGTTAGTCCCTTGATCAAGGCCCTTGACCCCATCTGCTCAAGGAACACTAACCCTGCTCTTTGATCCTCACTGCTACATCACTTTGGACAAAAGTGTCTGTTAAACAAACAAACAGAAATACTATGTATTGACCAAAGTGTTTAAACAGTGGGATATAAAGGTACAATCTCAGAAATAACTTACTTTAAACACTACTCCATATTATGCCTCGTATATCGATTGGGTTGGAATGTGACACAACAGCAGAAATCCTGTCAAACTAAGTGGCTTAGGATGGGAGCCACTGGATGGCTATGGTGTGAGCTGGGTGGGGTCCTGTGCAAAGGACTGTGACTGGGGAAGCCTCTGACAGGCTGTGCAGAAACACCGCCCTGTGTGATGGCTGTACCTAGGACTGCAGCTCTCCATGCATGCCTTGCCCATGCGGAAGAAGTGTGGCTTGCAGCTCACGCAGTCCATGCTGTGCTTGCCCCGGCATGACGCGCAGCTCTGGTGACAGCGCTCGCACAGTCGCTGCTCCATGTCCTCGTAGAAGCCAGCTGGACACTGCTCCACACACGTGCGGTCTGCGGAGGGCAGAGGAACAGCCACGCCCTAATGAATTAGTGAATTTAGTGAATTTAATTGGCTTAATGGTTAGGGATGCACGCTGTTGTGCAGTGGGAAAGTGAGACATGAGAGTGGCTAGAAGCTATAACAGTTCCTGCCTGTGACAGCCCAGGAACTCAGAACCAGGAACTAGGTTCCTGAACTCCAAAATGAAAACACCTTACGTGTCTCCTGTTGTCTGGCCTGTAAGATGCCTCTTACGATGGGTTAGCACTCACTGAGCAGAAAGTGGCCCTCATTGCAACTGAGGCACTGGGACTTGCCAGGCCCCAGACATCGCTGGCAGATGGCGTGGCATTGCAGGCATCTACCCTCCTGGTCCATGTAAGTGCGCAAGGGACATTCAGTGGAAAAGACACAGTGGCCGTGGTTGTCCAGTCTCATGTCAGACCGGCAACTTCTGCAGGTGTTGGCTTGGGGGCCAGAGCAAGTGAGACAGGACTCGTCACAATCTGAGGAAAAGGGTGGAGAACATGGGTGATGAGAGTTCTACCTCCATGGAGACCGTAAGGTATTACACTCTCCTCCAGAACAAAATGTCTGTGATGTGCGGAAAATCCAGCCGTACCCCTGCACTCATTAATGTCCATGTCATGGAACGTGCTGGTAGGACACTCAGGCAAACACTTCCCCTTGTAGCGCACTGCACTCGGGTCCATGCACGCATTGCAGTCGTCCACGTCTGGCCCGTCACATGACGCACAGTCAGCGTGACATGGAACGCAGTCCTGCTGCTCGATGTCCGGGTAAAATCCCGATGGGCAGTCATCCACGCAGCCACCATTGTGCAGGAAGTAATATGCTTCACACTCTGTGAGAGTGATAGAGATGCAAAGCAGGCTGTTTACTCCTTTTGTAGGCCTATTAATATCACATGACCCTATAGTGATATCTCTACCCTACCTAAAAATTTCCCACCCCCCATTTCCACAATGAACCACTTTGCCTGTTTTTACATACAGAAAACACAGATGAAAGGATACTTTCATCTGGATGTTTATCCTGGATCTGGAGCCTCTGGTGGGCAACACAGAACACAATGCGAGCTTGGATGCGCTGCTGGTCCATTTCAGACACCAAACAAATTCAAGATGCCAGTTCACCCAATTGCATGTCTATGGATTGGGGGAAGAAACCCACAGAACACAGGGAGATGCAAACCTCCCACACACAAAGTGGAGGGAGGATTAAAACACCCAACCCTAAGGGTCTGAGGCATCACTGATACCCAGTGATCCACCAGCCCACCTTGAGAGTCCTATGCATAACTAATCACAGAGCATCAAAAACACTCCACTGCAATTGATGCTGAAACGCTGATCCACATCTTTGGTGCTCAGCAAGGGGACACACTCAACTTGGAGGGAGTCTACAGATGGCCCATTAGATTAATCAGTGAGCTACAGAGCGGGACTGTGGAGAGGACCCGTGTAATTGGGATGGGGCCGTCACCTCTGCACAGGCCGAGCTCAGTGCAGTCCTGGCAGGCGTACGGGCACTGCTGGCACTCCCCCGCCTTGGAGAAGTGCGCTGGCGGGCAGCCCTCCCGGCACTCGTGATCATGCAGCACATAGGGCTCCAGGCAGGTCTGGCAGTAGGTGGCGTTTCCCTCACAGGAAGCACATTGCGGGGCACAGCTCTTGCATACATCTCCATCAGGAAACCCCCTGCAGACAGGGAATGTCCAGATCACTCAGGAGGGGGGGGGGGGGCAAAATCATTCAAGATTACTTGAGAGGAGGGGCCAGATGGATGAGCAAACTGAGAATATGCAGTGAAGCATAATGCCTGTAAGGTCACTCATAACCCTCTCATCCATCCTTCCAGCTCTTACCCTGATCAGGAGCCCGAAGCCTCCCCCTTATGGCCATAGTCTTCTAGGTATGCCTGCTCTTGACTGATCATCCACATCCATTTCACCCAAAACAACAGACCCATTACTGAAGCCCCATATTATATGTATAGCTCTGGGGAAAAATCCAGTGACCACAGCAACATTTTTCTTTCACTCATTTCCCAGTTTATGGGTGTGAGTCTGTGAATAATATATTTATTTTTGCAAATTGCAGTCTGGTGCTTCTCATTACTGAAGAGCTTCTTCTTTGCTTTATGTAACTTTAATCCTGCTTATAGGAGCCTGATACAAACTGTCCTAGCAACTTCACACCTGCACTTAATGTTTCCCATTCTTTTTGAAGGTCACCTGATGTCATTGGCTGATTCATCAGAAACTGCCAGATAAGTTAATGATCATTTCTGGCATTATGAAGTCACTTCCGCCCTTTGCCTGGCTGGTTTCTGATCACTCCCAGTGTCTCCTGCTTCACCTTGTTCTTGTGTACTGATGTCTCACAAATTTAGAACCTGGAAACAACCCTGGAAGCTCAGTGTAGCCTTCTGCCAGCAGAACCATGATTAACCCAAGATTTAAAAAGGCAGATTTGTTTAAAAATATCGAGTGGTCTCTTAATTTTTTCCAGAGTTGTATATGGAATAGAGATCGAATTACCCATATCAATCATTTGTGAAAAGAGAGCACATCAAAATGTTTTAAGACTATGATAATGGAGCCATTTTCTACTTGCAAAGGGACGTTTTTCTCTGAGAATGAGATATGAAAACAGGAACCTGAGACAGAAATGGACGCAGCGGCCATCTTTCAGGTACAGACGGTTCTTGGCAACTGAGAGACACTTCAGGCACTGGGTGCTGTCCCGACAGCGTAAACACCCCTGGGGACAGTCATCACACCTCCCTGTAGTTCTGTTTGCGAAACTGGTATCGGGACATTTCTCCATACAGTACCGTCGGGAAGTCAGGTACCGTCCTGCAGGTATAAGGTGGAACAGTCAATAACATGCAGAAAAGAAACACCCTGACCTTAAACGGGGGGAGAGGAACACAATCAGGAAGGGGAACAGAAACAGGAATGTGGGAAATGTGGACACCGGAAGCAAACGGTCTGCTCACAGATGCAGAGTCATGGATCTGATGATGGACAGGAGGGATTCAGAGAACCAGCTTTGAACTTTTTCCTGTTCTTTCGTTCATTAATTTACAGACATTTTTTCCTGACTGTCAGAAATCTATATATTAAAATAATTCCATGCTGTGAAAGTTCAGTGGGATGTTAATCACCTTAAAGCCACAGCTAGCTTAACTGGTTGAAATACAAATGGTTAGGTAAGGAAGTTATGATCTTCCTGTGAATGCTTGAATGTAAATTCATACAGAATTAATGTTGACACACACACATATATGCAGATATTAACATCATACATTAATATACATTATATGGCCAGAAGTGTGTAGGAATAGGAACTGACTAATTCAGTCAGACCCATTGCCACAAGACGTGTATAATTAAGCACACAGCTATGTTACGTGCAGCAACAAATATTGTCAAAATTATGGGTGGCTATACAGGAGAGGTTAGTGACGCTCTATATGGGCCCATTTCAGGAAGCCATCTTTCCAGCAAGTCAGTTCACCAAATTGCTACTCTGATCAACTCCTAGCAAAGCAACTCTGAAATGGAAATGTCTGGAAGCAAGTGGTCTAAATGGTTGGTCACACAAGCTGACCGGAAGGGACCTGATCATCTAACATCAATTCGCAGCTTGAACGGCAGTAAATCCCACACAATGTCCAAACATGTAATGGAAAACTGTCCTAGGAGAACAAAGGCAACGACGGCTACAAACGGTGAACCAGCTTGAAATAGCACCCTTGGTTTCAGAATGATATGGTGGGCAAGATGGTGTCCACATACTTTTGGTCATATAGCGTATAAGCAAAGAACAGATATTAAAGCCGCAACACAGGAAACATCCTCACCTATTACAAGACAATTAAGAACAAAAAAATAATAATCAGCATACCTTTCTCACAGCTATCACAGTTATTTTTCCCTGAACCTGAGCATGTCTTGCAGCTAGAGTGACACGGTTCACATTCTTCATTGCCTGCAAGTGAAAGCAGCATGGTGAGGAGGCGGCAGGGGTGAGGAGGGGGCAGGGGTGCTCACAGGGAAGCTTGAGGACACGTCAGAGTGGGGAGGGCACGGACTAGAAGCAGGCATCAAGGACGTGCTAGCACAGGAATACTGGGCGTAGTTAATTAGGTGCGTAGGCCAAGGCAGATGAACGCACTGTTCAGAAAGCTGTTGTCGTCGCACAGCTGACTTTCAGCGACGCATTCGCCGCTCAACAGCTGAGTGCCGTCATCACAGGAGTTGCAGTCATCGTAGTTGGGCCCGACACACGTTTCACAATCCTCATGGCAGGCTTCACATTCCTGACTCTCCTCATCAGCATAGAAACCTTCCTCGCATTCCTGCACGCATTTGTCATCTGCAGCAAAGGAACCCAAGACCGTGTGTGAATGTCACTGTGACACCCTTAGAGGCTGCTAGAACACAAATAATGTTACCCTGAGCCTGATCACACCTTCCATACATTCACATGTTGATCATTTCACACAGAACATCCAGCTAGAGGACAATCAGATAAGAACAATGATATTTCATGCAGCTCAAAACTAGCCAATTTATTAGCTAAATCTGCTTGTTACTGCTTGTAGGCAACATTCTTCTCCAAATAACACACCATGTGGCTGCAACTCGACACATTCACCACACACAGGGTCAATAGGATCAGTTATTGTGCAGCTAAGCATTATAATGACTAAGACATCTGATCTAAGTGATTTTAATCATTGCATGATTGTTGGTGCCAGACATGGTGGCTCCAGCATCTGAAAAACAGCCACTTCATCGGATTTTCACGCACTATAGTGCATACAGTTTACACAGAATGGTGCAGTAAACAAAATAGAAGTCCAATCACTGGAATTTCCGTGGGTAAAAAACACCTCGTTAAAGAGAGAGGTTAGAGAAGGATGACCAGACTTTTTGAAACTAGCAAGGGCAAAAATACACAATGTCATTTTCAGTACAACAGTGTGCAGAAAGGCTTCTGAACGAAAAACCTCGACAACCCTTGGAGCAGTTTTGGAGTAAAAAACTGTACTAAATTTATAGGCCACTGAATGTATGTTGGGGTGACCAGATAATCCATATCAACGAGGACAGTTTGAGCCAGGACAGGATTTGTAAACTACTACTTCAATTAAAAGGACCTGCATTTAACTTTATAACTGAGCTCTTGCTGAGCGCTGATTGGTCAGTCTCCTATAATCATTCACGTGTCACAGTCTTTCAGTCAAGGAAACAAACCAGTAAAAGCACAAGAAGAACTGGACTATTTAGCCAATCACAGGAGTCCTTCAGTTTTAAAATAGTTTGTAGAACCTGAAGTAGCTTAAAATGTCCTGCCTGACATGGGTTATCAGGTCCCTCTAGTGGTATATGTCTACGTATATGCAGAAGTTTTAGTGCTTTTCAGTATTTTTAGTGCTTGTATTGTTTTTTTTCAGGAGTAAAAGGAGGTGAAAAGCATGAACGACGTTTACCGGACAGGAAGTAGCCATCCTCGCACCAGAAGCAGGCCGAATCATCACAGGTGACACATCGGTCACCGCACGGCTCACACGTCATCGAGTTACTGTCGCTGTACGTCTTATCAGGGCAGCTCTTGTAGCACTGAAACTCAAACCTCATAGGACAAAGCAGAGAAACAATTAAAATCTCCTGTGGCAAGGCAACATGTACTGGTCCAGAACTGACCAAAGCATGCATCCATTCTGTGCTGACAGTGAGAATGTACCATTCATCTAATGGTATGGTGATGGGGGGGGGGGGGTGAGGTGAAGAAAGGATGGCTAAGGAAATTCTGTCATCAAACAATGAACATGTGTTTACAATTTTAGACTCCACCTCCATCCAGCACTTGGCATGCGCCTGGTTTATGGGCCAGTAGACGGCAGCCCAGCAACAGCATGTTAACTCATCAGCAAACACCCAGTTAAGACTTTGCCCTGCCTGTACTCAGTAAGCTGCAACGGTGCAGACAATTAACGCAGCACACCAACATGCAAATAAATATGGATTAAAATAAATTACACTTTCAAGAAGATACACATTTATATGGAAGCATATTGCATTCAGATTATACACAGAAATAACAAAAAAAAAAAACTCCAAATTTTTTTTAAATAATCATATATGAGAAGCAGACATAGAAACACACTGCATGTTTTTAAATAGCGCCTCTTGGCAGGTGCAGTAAATGCGGTGGACTCACTGGTAGTAGCCCTTCATGCAGGAAATACAATGTTTGGGGTTTCCTGCAAAGAAACAGCAGTCGACATCAGAATCCTGCTGCTGTAATTCATGAACCCTGTCGATGTTTTCCTTTCTGTTTCTCCACATACAAAAAAAGTCGTCCACTCATCATCGGCATAGTTTCAATTATTAGTTCTTTATATAAACATTTAACCAAAACAAATGCTTCCACTATCGAACAGCAGATGGCAGCCTTTCACTTCACTTCATTAAAATCTGCAGCGCTGGCACTGCGTCCCTTTGCTTTTTCTTTATAGACTAGGGACAGCATTGTAGTTATCTATATTGTACAGAGATTATTTATGTGCTCTGCTATCAGACTGGCTCGACCAGACAGGGTCTGATTATCAAGGTCACTGTATAAATGTATATAAATAAAATACTGTACAGAGATTATCTATGTGCTCTTTGGTCAGGTTGACTCAACCTGATAGTGTTTATCAAGGTAACTTGTCTGCCATTCTCACATTTTTGTTGGAATATTTCCGTAGTCAGGTCAGATAACTCCAAAGACTACAAACAGTGGTACTTAGCCAGTTTCAGCTTTGTGGGGCTCCATAACGCTCAATGGTCTGGCAGATTCATCTCACAAACCTCCTGCTCACAGCTAGCCAAGTGAAAGTGC
Organism: Stomatorhinus walkeri; assembly: GCA_026784285.1. Classification (NCBI taxonomy): domain Eukaryota; kingdom Metazoa; phylum Chordata; class Actinopteri; order Osteoglossiformes; family Mormyridae; genus Stomatorhinus; species Stomatorhinus walkeri. Next base: position 28,484,412 of record JAODUD010000040.1, on the reverse strand, counting down.
TACTGCGTTATTCCAAGTAGTGAAAGTAACGCAAAGATTGACTTTTGTAGTTCCTGCTCAGTCATACCTCAAAGGTGTTAAATATTGAGGGAGGGGACTCTGATTTACCTAGAGGCAATTCCATTTAGAATTAGTCAGGACTGAATGCCACACCACTGCATATTCAGGCAATTAAACTACAGTCGTTAACATCGGTGAAGTTTCTGTCGAACAAGTTCCTTCTTGTGAGCTTAATTATTATGGAGGTGAGCGTGGAGGTGGGGAAACCCTGTCTGGAAGGCTGGGCTTCTTGAATGAGAAAAATCTGTCATAAATATTCACACTCCTGAGGAGAGCCGGCACAGTCTTGGAACGTCCCAGTAAATCCATGAAGCCAGCAGCGAGGAGAGATGCCAGCTCCAGCAGCGAGGTTAATGTAGAGTGACACAATAGCAGCTAGCTATTTCAGGGATTTGCCCAGTATTCATGACAACAGTGCCCCCCCCTCCCCATTCCCAAAGAAATCTGACTACACAATTCTGGAAAACATCGACAGGAAGAGACACGCTGTCTTATCTGAAAGATGAATCACGCACACTGGTGGGCTTTCTGACCACAGCTCTTACATGGTCAACCCTTACTGTTTGGGGACAGCACACGTGGGGACTAAACGTGTCTCCGTCTACATCAACCTCATCCTCATTCTCTGGGAGGGAGGGATTATTTTCAGACCCTCATTCCAGACTGACATGTTTGACTAATGGTCCTCAGAATTGCTACCTCAGTTGTTGCAGGATGCTGAGGCTTTATGGAGAATCATGAGACGAATCTTTCATTACTGGAACTGGGCTTCTGGCAGCACCAGAAGACAGAGGTGGGAACAGCCCGGTGAACTATAGAAGCACCTCAGATCAGTGACACATGAAGCACATCAGAAGGACAAAAAAGGCACATTTGGTCTTGGTGAGTGACAGAGTGGTTGCAGGGGGAGCTGAGAAGTGGGCTATCAGAGGCTGGGGGAGCTGCAAGGTGGGCTATCGGAGGCTGGGGGAGCTGCAAGGTGGGCTATCGGAGGCTGGGGGAGCTGCAAGGTGGGCTATCGGAGGCTGGCAAGTTGGAGGAGTTTGGAGGTGGGAGCTGGCCTTGAGCTTTTTCATCAAGCCCAAGAAAAGCATTTATCAACGGGATCATTGCAACCCATATCCACCTCTCTAGCATGATGGAAAGCCACCACCCGCTAACACACACATAAATACTGCTCATTTAGTACTTTGTGTGGATAGTCTCCTTCCATTCATGTAAAGTTAAAAGAAGCGCCACTGTCAAGGGCAACGAGAAGGAGCCTGATATCTCTGCTGCCAAGCAGGTAATAACCGGAGAGCCGCCCACCCTGCTCCAACCCCCTGAAGGGTTCCTGTCCTGATCCCTGACAATAGCACCACCAGCAGTTATCTCTTCATCATGTGTCTCATTGTGTTTTCTTCTCCTTCCCCGTTGCGTCATCAGTTGTTACAGCAATCAATGTGCCGGAAAATTCCCAGGTGGCTGGGACCGTCTGGCATGTGCAGAGCATTGGGACGGGCAACAGTAAAATCAGCCGAGTTTGATGAGTCCAGAGGGTGTGTTATGTGTGCTGTAACGTTACGGGGGGAGATCAGCAGTGCAGTGAGGGGGGAGGACGGGTCGCCCAGGAGTCAGCAGGTGTCGAGTGACACAAGGAGACTTACCCTGGAGGCACTTTTTGCATCCTTCCGCACAGGGAACGCAGTCGTCATACATGGAATCCTCTGCCTCATCTGACAAACAACGTGAAGTGGAAGACATGAAAAGCAATGAGACTACAGACACTGAGCAATGGACTGTTTTACAGTCTCATCTTGATAAAAGCAGATATGGGTTTGACTGCAGGTTTCATATCCACCGCTCTACCCTGAAACCACGTTCAGGAGTAAATCACCATCAACCCTCCAAGATTCTAACCCAAAATAATGTTCAAGGTCCCCTATACTACATATCACACTGCACAGTATCCCTTAGAATTTTCACAGTGTATTTCCAAAGAAAATAGCAGAAACCACTACAGCACAGCAGCTGCTTCAGACTAATTTACAAACATACCAGAGTTGAGAAATTAATAAGAAATCAAAAAAATAAATCATTACGTATGTATTCAATGTATTCTACTGCTTCAACAGAAGCAATTCTGAAATAATTGTGAGATGTCTAATACAGATAAAAATGACTGTTAAATGGTAGTCATTCCCCTTCATTTTCATCTTTCACTATAGGAATAATAAAGCAGTAATTTTTATACAATCAAACAGTGAAAAGTGTTATTATCTGGGGACTGAGAAGTTCTTTCTGTCAAACATGAAAAATGGCTTCATTTTTATTTCCTCTTCCTGAGATAAGGAAAGCCAACTGCATCGACTTCAGCCTAAGAGAAGGCGTGATCGTAGTGGCAAATGTTCTCAACGGTTAGTCTGATTAATGAACGTTCTTGAAGGTAATAGACAGTCAACAGCAAGGTCAAGTATTAAACCAAGTTTTATGAAATTTCAGTGTTAATACTGGAGGGAGGAACTTAAAAGGGAAAACAAGATTTGTCATTTAATTAATTGTTCCTGGCCAAAGTCATGTGCCTGCTCTGCCCTTTGTCCATATATATCACAGTCAAAGTATTTACAGATGCAGTACTTGACACTCCTTGTGCATCAGTCCTGCATCACAGAGAAGCTGTTTGCTCGCTCCTTGATCAGCTCAGCATCGATGCTCTCCTCCGTGTTTTTAAAGGGCACGGCAGTGTCTGGTATCGTCCTCAGCGCTTCCGTATCTGCAGCCCTACCACGACATAGTTGGCCTGGGGGGGGGACGGTTGCCTAAAGATCCGGTTCTCCTCCGCAGTGCCTTGCTTTTTATTAAAATGTCACTGTAAATTTCTCACACTGCCTCTGTCGCCTTGGAATACGGTCATGCTTCACAGCCCCCAGAAAGCAATGGGCCTGGAGACAGGAGGGTAAGGACAGACAAAGGAAGGACCACTCAGCTCTAGAATGGGGGTGGGGTCAAAGCTGAAGGCCACACCCACCTTCTTCACACGTTAGCTTGGTGCATGAGCCCTCTTCCAGATAGTAGTGGGAGGCACACTTGAGGCACCTGTTTGGCGTCGTGCACAAGTCGCAGTTTTGTGCACATGGCTCGCAGGTCCTGCTTTGGGAATGGTAGTACGCCGTGGGGCAGACCTCCCGGCACTGGCCTCGAAACAGGTATCGCTCCATTCCAAACCTATCTGTGTGCCAAACAGTCAGCTTATATTTAACAGTGATCATTATGCTGCAAATGCCAATGCTCGTGGTTCCTTGACCTTAATATTTACGCCTGATATTCAAACGCTCAGCTGAGATACAGTTTGTTTACACTGTGCATTTGATCCCTTAAGTTCATCTGTTAGCTGCTTTCATTAAGATATTTATTTTTATTATACTGTTCACATTGAACAATTAGTTTGCACATATGTGCAGTTCTACAATGTGCACTAGTCCAGTGATATTCATCTTCTGAAGAGGATCGGCTTAAATGAACCATCATAAAGATGGGTGGAGATGAGGTGTTGAGATGTCTGCCGTGTTTAAAAACAAAAACACAGTATGTTTATATGTTTCACACACATTCTTTAGGAAACACTTTCATTTTATTTAACATCCAGAGGAATTAAATGGTCCAAAATAATAGCTGGATCTAGGGCACAAATGAAATGATCCCCTTGAAAGTCTCAAAGTTTCTGTTTTAAAAGCAATACTCTAACCCCTGGACAAATGGTCCAGTGAAATGGACGGGACCCAGCGGGGCGGGGGCAACATAAGAGTGCTCATGATTGGCTGAATGATTTCCAAGATGTCCAATAAGAAGTTTTATGTCATACATCAAGATGTTTTATACTTTAATTTCATTGTATCAGAGAATCTCACAATAGTCCTAATTTTTTTGTGGGCAATTTGGAAGAAAAGGTCATAGATTCATCAGTGACCAATTCATTTGAAAGTGAGCCGGCCCCTTAAACGCGTGCTGGGGGTGGCCTCACCTCTGTCACAGGAAGTGCAGCTGTCAGGACCTGCGTCGCTGCACTCCTGACAAGTGTGGTGGCACAGGTGACACTGCCTGGCAAAACTGTACTTTCCAGCAGGGCAGCGGGTCACACAGCGACCGTCGTTATAGTACCTGAGCAAAAGAAATAAAGAAAACCGGAACCAAAAGGCATGACATTCAGAAGAGTCTCTTGTCTCGTGGGTCACACTTACACCCATAATTCCTTATCTATGACTTTTCCCCGTTTATCTCCCCCACGGTAGAGTTCATTGAATTTCATATTCATTAAAATCTGCTTTTGCTAGAGGCTGAAATGCCATTTTCACATTTTTCTTAAACTGGCAAAAAAAGGAAGACTACTTATGATCAAAGTATGCAAACTGCAGAGTGGGAAATTTAGATCTAATTTCCATATTATTATCCTGAAAATGAAAATGTGCACGCATTTCAAAATGTGGAAAATGTTTGATGTAATAAATATCTAAGTTTCACAAGATTAGAAAAGGAACTTACAACATACAAAGTAAATATATCTTTGCACATCCAGTCAGAATATTTCTATATCAAGCAGAAAAGTAAGGTTTGGTTCATACATGTTTTAGGGACATGTTTTTGAAACCCACCTGTTTTGGACACAGCTGGTGCAGTCCATGATCTCTGGTCCCATGCACTTGTAACATGTGGCATCACACGGCTGACATCTCCCGCGACCACTGAGATACTCACCTGGCAGACAGAGACGGAGGGAACCATCCATTCATACAAACAGATACCCAGTGTGAGCGTATTGAATCTGTCATATTCACATGCACCCATGAGCCAAAACTGCATTGCTCCACTTGAGATGAGGAATCTCTTTTTCCTGATTATGTTCGATAGCTGCGAGTTCAGTGCTTATGTTAGGAGTGCATGCAATGGTAGAGCTCATCTCACCCTCTGTGGCCTTTTTGGTTCAGTAAGAGACAGTAAGAGGGAATCAGAAAGTACAGAGCAGGTGAGTTTAAGTTTGGGTGACGTGACTGGACTCTGCTCTGAGCTATAATGGAGCATCGAACAGACTGAGTTTACTCACGGCGATGTTGTTCAACCCAGCAACATGAGAAACTTTCTCAGAAACTTCCACAGCTTCCATGCAAAGCCATCATCTGAGGTCAGGTTCTATCACCGTTACGCCACACTCTTTCACTCATCCAGACTTCTTGGTATGCCTAAGATACTAATTTCCACTAGACAGACTTTATAGGAATAAAAAGAACAGACCACAAGCCCCAGATGGTTAACCTATCCCTCCATTCACCAAAAGATACATTTATTAGCACAACATTCTCATGCCATGACATGGACCTACTATCATCGTCGTCAATTGGCAATATAAAAGCCAGATTAGTTTATATCATGGTGACACTGACATATTTGCCTTGCAGACAACAATACAAGCAACTCCATGTAAAACAAGATACTTTACTGACAGCTGGGTAAAGATAGGTTTCCATTTGTGGGGTCTCGTTACATTGCAGTACAGTACAGTTTCTGCATCATTTCATGCTCCTGAAATAATGAATTTTTGGAGATTGATGTTTTGCTTTGGAGAGCGACGATATAGGAGTTAAAATCCCATGGGCTGGTTAAAGGACAAAGTTAACCTTCATGCAAAGCTGCATATCAGATCAGGATAATACCAACTGTTTAAACCAAATTGGAATTACCAGAATAATCCTCTATTAAAAGAGACTGGACTGTAAAAAGTTTCACATCCTGTTTACTGTAACGGTCATTTCCATTGTTCCTGGAGTAGATTATGGATGCTAGTTAGCCCGGGATGCCATGAAGGACACAATAAGAGGCCCTTTTTTTTCAGGGTTCCCCCAAAAAATCTGCAGATGTAAGAGTACCTAATCAAATTCAAAAACTTCATGATAAAGGCTTTCCTGACAAATATATTGTCTGTGGATTAAAAGAAACCATATTGGAATTCTGTGGGTTTAAATCATGTTGAACATCCATATTGACATATTATAACAAATGAATAAAATATGATCCACCAGGCAAGAAAAATATGGCAATGGAAATGCATAGAGAATTTAAAAGGCCTGTTAAATTCAAGCACCATTACATTTCTTCGGAGCTTTCCATATTTATAACAAAAGTACACATTTTAAATGTTACAGCTGCTTTTCATTAAACAGGTCTGTTTGAGACAAACTCACAGAGTGAGCAAATGATTTAACAAGTTCGATTTTTACACAGAGGGACCCTTCGGTGACATTGTATCGATCTGCCATAATGATCCCATAAGCCCATGTGAGACTGGAAGATTTTAAACCAAGAACCAAAACAAACACAGGTACTCTGTTCACAAGAACCATGAGCACTGGAGGCTCAAACTGCCAAAAACACAATCATAGATGTAATATTTTAAAAGCCCCAAATGATCCTTGCCCTGTACAAAATGCATTTTTTGTGGCCCATTTCTCTGTCAGTAAGGCCCCTCAGAATCATGCAGGAGAATGAGATCTTTGTCTCCTTAGCTTCAGTTCATGACACAAAGGTACCAAAGTGATCATTTTTGCCAGCAAAATGAAATACCTTGTACTACAGCACAGGGCAGCCTGGGTATGTTTGTCATACTCATGATAATTTCTGAGCATCAGCACATCATGCAGTAGACATTAACTGACGGCATTAACTGAAGGCTCCAATGCAAAAATTTGCATCCTGATTGCTTAATTCAACAAAACGTGACCACCAGCCAAACATACTTCGAAATATTGTGACAACCGACCCCACTGCTGTGTTTATGGTGTGACTTCTTATGTGACAGTATTAAAGAAAATATCAAATAAAAACATGTTTAACTTTTTGGATTTTCAATATAGAGATGTCAAAATAGTCCTAATGTGTCAAATTAATACTGCAGGGAGCTAAGCAATATTGATAGGTAACAGTTACTCAGTCACACGACCAAGTGATTCAATGTGATGGTGTAACAAACAACCATGACAAATAAAGCACAGTAATTAGGTATACACATATTATATTGGAAAAATTATAGCTAACTTTTCCAAATTACACAAACACTGTAGCATTGCCAAGCAACAAAGCTGTTAGAGGAATAATCAAGTCCAGAACCTTTGTCAGGAAAAATTACAAGAATATAAACACAAAATGACTATGAACACACAATTAATTAGAAAATAGCAGTGATTTTTGTGCAACAAAAACTATAATTGTGCAACTGCTGCTTACTAAAAGCACGAAGAAGTTCAAGTTGATTGCTATAACATCACCCCCCCCCCACACATACAAAAGGTGATACAGCATAACCCCAGCCAGACTTTTATCATATTTTTCTTGCTAATTGACATGTATTATCACATAGCAACAAAATTTAACATAAACATACAGCCAACCTCACTTCATCTAACAGTAGTCCAACTTAATACATCCAGGATTTATTGCAAAAATTAAAAATATATAATTTTGTTTCAGGGATTAAAACCGTAAATCTGTGCTCACCTTTCACTGCTGTAACTGAAATTTCTGTGAGCAAAACAGGTTCACTGTCCTAGAGGGTGCACATATTTTGGTTTAATTTAGTCACAGGAACTTCTAGTTTAAAAGTTTTGCCAGATAAGCCATTCAGGGTAACCTTTCCAAGGCAGATGCTGTTCATTTCTGAGCTCCTCACCATTCAGTGTGTGGTAGCCTGTTGGATCTTTTAATTTTGACTGAACGAAGATTGATAGGCATCACCTCAGCAAGAAAGTCACCTCTAGCTACCAAAATATGTCTTACCTGGGGCCCAAAATCTCTAGTGCCTCCCCTGCAATGATCCCCCCTGATAGCAGTGGTCATCACAGGTCCATCGGCAAGAGATTTGTAGTCGATTGCGATTCAACTTCCAATCATTCCCTCCGATCGGGAAAATATAGAGAGGGGGAGACCCTGTCTAGCAAAATGTATGGTTGCGATCTGGTCGCTCGCCAGAGTATTTTCTTTATAAAAGTAGCTCTCCCTATAAAAAAAGCTTGGACACCACTGTTGTAGAATATACTGGATTTCTGCTTAGTTCTGTTTTCCTACTGAGTCCATTTCCAAATAATCCAAACAAAACCAAAAGCAGACAGAATGAATGGAGGATCTGTCATGTTCATTAAACATAGTGATGAGCACATTAAACTCATTAATACACTATTTTTAATTAAATGAGGGGAAGTAATATATTTATATTAATATCTGCCCTTTACATATACAAATATATATATATATATATATATATATATATATATACAAATATATAATCTATCAAGTGACACCTAAGCTATGAGCACAGAAAAATCACTAATTAAACATTAAATTGTGCCACACACTATCAGCATAAACAGAATTTGACCTCTTGCTATGATTTGACCTTGAACTGCTTTCTGAGATTGGAAGCTGCCATTTTGCTCATATTTTGGACACCAACACCCTGAAAATCGCCCGAACAGCAAAGCAAGAATTTCTAAAGTAAAACAATATCATTAAATGTGTAGGCAACTTTTCAGAAATACATATTTTTATTTTATTAAAAGGCATTTATATCACTTTAATTTTACAATGTTCACTATCAAACTACCATAATCTTGGGACAACTGAGACTTATTTGTACTTTTTTTGAATACATTTTATGAGCTACAAAGAAACCATTATATTAGACTGAATAGTTAAAAAGTAATTGAGTGTTTTTTTCCCCATATGAAACACCAATTTTTGGCCATTATCAATTACAACCGGATTCAAATATCTTACATGTAGACTGAATTTTACAAATGTACATTAGACAGAAAGACAAACATTTTTTCCCCTAAAGCAAATAATAAATGTATATAATTAGCTACATATTAGTTTTGTGACTTTGCATGTATTTGTACATAATCTTTACAAACCATAATATTTTAATCATGAATATATAATTAAAACTGATAGGCCTATAAAATGAGGCAGCAATATACTCAAATGGTACCACATAATTTCAGAACCTTCTGTCAGAACAGATCACACAACAACCGTTTCATAAATCTCCTGTATAAATAAAAATGGCATCTAGCACTCACACCCTTTAAAAAAAAGATTAATTCCTACAACTGGAATGAAAATGTGAAAACGACGATTTAATGACCATGTGTTCAAGACTCATGAAATATAAAACAAACAAAAAAAAACTAAGCAAAAGGTGACAATTCCAGCTTTTTGATGAAGTGGATTCAAAGAGACAAGTCAAGCGAACCCATGATATGTTTCCGTGCCGTCCCACCTCCGACTGACGTGTCCGCGTGCGGCTTTATAGGAACAAACGGCGAGTACATGAGGTAATGCTGGAGCAGCGTTTTCAGATTCTGATTAGCACCTGTCAAAGTTCTAGAATGCCCAATGTCTGGGGCGGACTCTCCAAAGACAAGCAGACCGCGCAGCCCATAAACGCACACATGCTGTGGCCGCTGATGAACACACCGAAGCGGAGCGAGCTGTGCGCGTCACCGGGACCACTGAGAAAATGGTAGGTTGCTTTGCTCGTACATAACAGATGTGTGGATTTCTCTAATGCTTTAAAAATAGACAAATGCCCTAACATTGTAACAATAACAAAATAGTTTATTTAGCATCTTGGCTATAGCCCTGACCCTTCACAAACAGATTACAAATACGCAATGAAGATAAACTGATACGAACCTCTGCCGGGGTATCATTAAATTGCCCAAAACGTTTCCAATCGCACAAACAAGTCAAGCAAACCCAATTATTGCTATTAACTATGCCAATAATTCTATGATTTCCATACAAAGAATAGTTTGGAGAAATAACATTTGTTTCTAGCTATACTACTTCACTGTGACGGAAAACAAAGCTCAGGTGTTATTACAAAACAACAAAACCTTCAAAGCTGACAGTTATTATAAAGTATTACAAAGCTGCAGCAAAAATGGTCTTTCTGGTAAAAGCCTGAATATAAAGCCCCCCCCCCCCCCATCCTTTTTTTCCTTTTGCATTGTAGTATCTGCTTGTCTTCCTTCCACATGGTTCTATCTGGCTTTGATTAAACTTCCTAATGTTTTATTGCGATTTCACCAAAGTAGAATACCACACTAAAAACTAAGAACTTTCCATCAAGCATCAATTTACACTGAAGGATTCTCAATTCAAAATATGGGAGTAGAGTAGGGCCCTAACAGGGGCATCGTCAGAGATGAATGAAAAAGGGGGCTGCGTCTTTACTGGGGGAGGTGGGCTGACATCAAACTATTCAAGCTATGAAAACACATTTGGGGGGAGCTAAAAAACATTTAGCCCCTCTAAAATAGGCCTAGACACCCCTGGTTGCTAACATAAGCTTTCGGAAGCCCTCACGGTGGGACTGTGTGCATTAACACAGCAACTCTAAGATTACCTAAAATAAAGTCTAACTTCAACCGCGAAACAGTATCTTCAGAAGTGAGGAAAGCATTGTTTGGCTGCATGACCTGCACTCTCATACCCAACAGTGACTAAGAGGAGCAAAGCCTCTTCCAGCTTCTCATGCCTACACCGTGACACGAGGACAGACTGAACGACAGAGTAGCATTTGCTTCCTTTCTTGGTTTTCTTTCGATATCGTTCTCCCTTTAGCCTGTGCTGGACTAGCTATTGCTTTGTGGGCTGAGAAAGCAGAATGGCATCGGCCTCAAAGGAAGCTACATCAAACAGTTACACTCCGTGATCACTAACAGACAGCAATACTAACATTTAAAAAGCAAAGCAAGTTATCTTTGAAGATCGTATAATGAACTTGAATCTTTTTCTATTTGTACTAATTATTTATTAAATACATTAAATGAAGGCTGAGACACAATTGAAAGTGAGATCCGGTTGTGAAAGATTTTTTTAGCACTCCATTATGCCATTGGCCAATGAAGGGTTTCCTGACCTGGGACCCGGGACAGTTCAGGTTAACCAATCGTTGTCTTACAAAATTTTTTTGTCATTCCCATGCAGCCAATGAATATTAAAACCTTACATTTTATTAATAATCGTATAAAAGCTTGATGGTTATGAAGAGCACAAATCGGTGATTGAACATGGCATAACATGAAAACACAATACTGATGAGACTATTCCAGCATGTTCAGAATCGAAACGAAATATCTGCGGTTTGTAATCTGCGAGAATCAGACAGTGCTGGAATTGTTTCCGCTGGGCGAGGATTCTGCACAGTGCGGCTTTGTGAGACCCAGAGCTGCACTGCAGGCAAACTATCATGAGTGTGTGCGCTGGTGTGTGTGTCAATCAATGAACAAAGAGCAAGGACCGGGCCACTCATCAGCGTTGAGGGGGGTGTCAAGTTTTCAAAAATGTTAGTTTTTCTAGTGTGAATGTGCAAGGGACAAAATTATCACCAGCTCTCATGGTGCATGAGCCAGGCCTCCAACATCAAGGTTACTACAAGAGCAGCAAAAAAAAAAACAATAGAAAATAAAAATAAAATAAAATGAAAAACAACCCGCTGCCCTTACCCAGCCCACATAAATCAGAGCCCCTAAAACAAAAATTTCCAACTGAAACAATATGTATCTGAGTCCCCAGACTCAATGAGAATGGAGGAATTTCTAAGCTGAGGAACAGGGATGCTGGTGGGGTAGCGGAGTTCATTAGATATGCACTCATAGCTGCGGATTAGAAATAAACTTTCCAAGTTGAAATGCACCTGCTTCAAAACATTCATGTTGATCAGCAAGTTTTTCGTATTTATTCACAGTACATGGGAAGCATTCAACAGCTTTTCATCTTTGCGCCACACTCATGATAGGGAGGAGAAGGGGGTTAGGGGCAGTGATAGTAAAACACTGTAAGGATGCCCCCCCCCCCCAGCAAACTGCAAATCCTACTCTGAACAGGTAAAAATCAATTTGGCATCGATGCTTTGGTCACAAAATAACGACACGGTGACAAAAATTCCCCACACGCTCCACCCTGATGACACGTCACAGTACAGAAAAAGGTAGGTTTGTTGTAGTCCTCTCACTGAGTCTCTGACATGTTCCCTTAGAAAAGTTGGAGTGGAGGAGGCAGAGATTTTCATATAAATTATCACTATAAATGCATACAGAAGCACAGCACCCCCCGGGACATCTGGTCACCCTTTTAGAGAACACGTTCTACAACACAGCTGTTGCAGGACCTTCCGCTGACACAGATTGTTCTTTTTGACCAACACGCAGAAGCTTCCTTCTGCCCAAGATTCTTCATTTGCTTTCCACAGATCAGGCAATAAGAGACAGTGGAATTGAAGAAGAAGAGGTTGATTGGTCAGACAGGCAGATAGGGGGAGTCAGGTGACCAGGTCAGGTGACAGCAAAGAGGTTTTGATCCATCACAGTAACAGTTGTCGACAGGAAGGGATTTTGTGGTCCAGCAGGAAGTGATTGGAATCCAACATTGACAGACAGAACAAATTTTGGGGGAAAAAAGAGAAAAACATCAGAAATTAGAAACTGTATAAGTGCAACTGGATAAAAACATTGTAACATTCAAGATTCATTTATACCAATTCATAATTATGTTACTGGAAAATGGCGGGGGGGGGGGGAGGGGGAGGAGAATGGCAAAACATTTCAGAGACAAAGGAAATATTTCATCTGAAAAATGTGAACCATGGCAGTAAATGTGTAAGTTGTAGAAATACTTTGAAGAACGACACAGAACAGGGAATGCAAGTAGGAATCCCAGCAGTATACAAAGGGACGATCCAGTCCTACATCCAAGCTGCATTTATGCAACTCTTCTCAGTTTTCTTAAGTCTGTAAGCCAGCTAAAGCCCAGATTGTCCAAATAACTAAAACAAGCATAATGAGAATATAATCCAAGGCATTTTTCCCCACCATTGTTGAGATATGCTTGGTTGAGATGGAAAAGGTACAAATCACCCTGCACTGACCTTCACGTTAACCTCAACCTGTAAAGGTGTCAAGGTTGAAATGCAGTAAAAGAGTCAAAGCTACATATTCATTCAACCATTAACTTGATATAGATTAATTAACTGGAATACCACCGAGTCACTTCTCTATATCACACCCGTGTGCCAAAACCTCACATCCAATTTGATTGCAGGCAACCTCAGAAGCGTGCTGAAAAGCCAGCTCGCGTGCAGTACGACTTAATCTTGTCCGGGGAGTCAGAGGGGGCTGCTCACCATCTTTGCAGATGGTGCTGACAGCGCAGACTCCCCTCTCTAGGTTGTAGCCGTTGACACAGGACGTGCAGTTCCTGTCCCCCATGCCGGAGCAGGTGTAGCAGCTGGAGTCACACCTGGATGGGGAGCATGTAAGGAGGGTAGACTTTGAGCATGTAGGGAGCATGTAAGGAGGGTAGACTTTGAGCATGTAGGGAGCATGTAAGGAGGGTAGACTTTGAGCATGTAGGGAGCA
>JAODUD010000040.1:28442473-28452784 GCA_026784285.1 Stomatorhinus walkeri | reverse complement strand
ATGGGGACATTGTGTCCCCATAAGGATAGGTATACCCGCTCGCGCACACACACACACACACACACACACACACACACCCCTCGATCCAAACGAGATCCACGTACACACACCTTGATCCAAACGGGATCCGCACACGCACACACACACACACACACACACCCCTCGATCCAAACGAGATCCACGCACACACACCTTGATCCAAACGGGATCCATGTACACACACATAAACACACACACCCCTCGATCCAAACGAAATCCACGTACACACACCTTGATCCAAACGGGATCCATGTACACACACATAAACACACACACACACACCCCTCGATCCAAACGAGATCCACGTGCACACACCTTGATCCAAACGGGATCCATGTGCACACACACACAAACACACACACACACACCTTATGATTCTAGTGAATAAAAACAAAAGCAGTGTTCTCCTCCTGGGGACAAATAACACATTAACCACTTTAAAAGTGCAATCAATACTATAAGCAATTTGGCCCCAATGTCAGACAACACAAAAGCACCATTAAAATAAAGGTCTATTTTCCCGCTTGTATGAGTCTCTCCACACTTACCCAACCTCTTTTTGGGCATAGATTTAAAAACAATATGTAAAACTATCCCTGCACCCACAATTTAAATGTTCAGTACATTAGCACTGAATTCATGCCAAATTCTAACTTCATTAAATTTTTGAGTAAATTTTACTTCATTTACAAATATTTGTTTACAGTAAAATTGTGAAGTCTAAATTGGGCTGCCATCCATATCACCAGTTGTATTCTGCTGCCTAGAGGCAATTTACATAAAAAAAAAATTAATTGAAACATACAAACTGAACCCAAATCAAAATTTTCACAATTATTTGTGGTGGAAATAATTTGTCAATGGGAGACAAAAGAGAAATGTTAACTTCTCAGAGATGTGATAACAGATATATACAATGAAAGAGGCTGACAGAACCAGTAATAGCCTTAAATGTTCAAGACAACATACACAAAAACTAACGGTAAACCAATTAGTGCTTTAATATTATTTCAGACCACTGAGAATCTGGACCTTGCAAACTTCCAAAGTTGCAACTCTGTTTGGGTCACTGTACGCAGACAGCCGTGAAGTAATCTTTCAGTCACCCAATAGGAATATTTCCCTTTTGCCACTCGCTTGTGAGAAACTTGAACAGCAGACCTACCAATCCGGAAGCTCAGTAAGACATGAACATACCATCTTCATCGTTTATGGGTGGGCGATGCTTACGAAGACCTTTCCGACGCAGTTATGTAGCCAACATGGGTGACAGGGATATCTTGGGGGGGGCCTTCCTTCGGCCAGTGATGGATCCCCTCCGTGCCTCGCACAACCACGCGTCCCCCCACAAAGGCCTCAAAGTGCGATTCATTCTGGGTGCCCTGCGGACGCTGGCTGAATGTGATCTTTGTCACCTCCGTCCTTGAGCGCTGGCTGCCTGGCACTCTCAGCTGACGGAGACAATAATGTATGCGGTTCCTTGCGGAGAGGCTTGTCGTGAGCTGACTCCGGGTCGCTTATTCAGAAGCTCTTTAAAAATATATTATGCAAATATAAACGCTGCCGGTTTAACGTGCCCGTGCGACCGCACGTGGCGGTAGGCGAGGCTGCACAAAGACGGAAAATGCCCCCTGTCATCAATCCTGGGGATCATCGCAAGAGACCCTCCCATCTTCAAACGGGCACATCACGAGCCTGACTGCAAGGAGAGGTCACAGGGAATGTGACTCTCACAAATCAAGCAACCAAAGACAGAAGCTGTGTTTAGCCACCCCGCTGATGCAAGAGTCGCTACGTATTATCATCACACAAGCTCATGGCTTTCCTTCCATCCTTTAATCTTGCTTTAAAATTTCCTCATAATTTGCGGAATGGAGGTACCTGTGGATGATGACTAACTCCTGTTATGACCGGGGAACTTATGGACCCCTGAGCTTAAGGTTATCAGCGCGACTGAACCTGCGATGGTGACCACTGCAGGAGACACTGCTGCGTGTCGCCCTCTTAGAAAATGATCCAATCAAAGAGTAAGAAAGGAGAAAAACACACCACTGTGGATGTTTCATTAGTTAAGAAAAAAGTGCATAAAATGAAGTTTCCTTTTATCTCATCCCTTCTATCCACCCGTAAAAATCCTCCTTGGTAACAGGATGCTAAAGATATTATCTGATTATATCACAATAAAAATTGAGTAACAGACCCTTTCAAGAAAGTACAAGCTACATTTTAGAAGTTAGACATCAATGAGAGTTGAACAACACGCTGCTACTATATCCTGATATTGAACACCATGCAGCCATTTTTCAAGCTAAGCTTTCTGCATGACAGGAATGAGATTTCCCCAGTAGTGTGTGAGGAAACGCGTCTTACAAAGGCAACCTCCTCAATGGTCGCCTGACAATGCGGCAAAGGCAGGCTGACACCTGTGTAAAGGACATTAGGGACTGGATGAAGCAGAACTTCTTTCTGCCAAACTCCGATATGACAAGACGGTAGTTACTGCTTCTGCAGAACAACATGCACATCAAATTATTCTGGCACATCATCCGATTAAGCTGAACCTGTCTGGATACCACAGTCAGGAGACTTCAGTTCGACAACCGAGAAGAACCTCCTATTCATAAATAAGAAATTCTTTACGTCCTTCTCTTTTTGCAAGCCTCCGGAGAAATATACCATCTCTGAGTGATTCAGACACGCCGGTCCATGTCGTTCCAGGTGTTTTCCGGAACAGTCCCCAGGGGATTCAGGAAGCAGCTGCAAGAGCTTTTTTAACTAAAAATGTGAACATTAGTCCCATACTGACCTCCCAACTCCTGCTGCTTTTCAAATTGAGAGGAAAAGTATAAAATATTACTTCTTACTTCAAAAGCCTTGAAAGGACTTATACCAAGACGACTTATAACTTACTTCAAATCATTTCTCTTGTTACTTTAAAGACAGCAAAAGCCCTGTAATGCAGAGGTCTGATCATGCAGAATGATCTCCCTGCAAATGCCTCAAACACTGTCTACATTAAAATGTAGAATAAAGGCCTGTTTGGTTAAGCCTCCTCGAGTTAGGGGTGCTGAACAGAAGCTGGGCTTAAACCATAGGCCTCAGCAGGAAGACACCCTTCCACCGCTAAAGATCTAAGCCTATTGGCTATTCCACGGCCCGCTTTGGCGATGACTGTCTCAAGTCTCCCTTGTGGTCACACACATGAATGAATGAATGAATGAATGAATGAATGGCTTTTCAAGATACAAATTGCTTTACAGAACCAATGGGAAGTCACTTCAACCACCCCCACTGTGTAGCCCCCACCTGGATGAGGTGACGGCAGCCATTCTGCACCAGTACGCTCACCACACGGTAGCTAAGGTGATGAAGGGCCAGGAGAGAATTCACCAGTTAGATATAGGGGGTGATTAGGAGGTCAGATCTGAAAGGGCCACAGTGGGCAGTGTTAGCCAGGACATTGGGATACCACCCCTACTCTTTCGCAAGATGGCCAGGGATCTTTTATGATCTCAGAAAGTGAGGAACATCGCCTACCTCTCTTTATTACTCTACCATAACATAGTTCACTGGGGTTATTCATTATTGCACATGGTCAGCTTCAGTACAACCTATTTATCAAAAAACTTTTTTAAAAAGAAGAAAAAAAAAAAAAACTTGGGGCATTTTTCCACTTTCCACTCCCCCTTGGGGCCATCTGGTCGAGCTAACAGATCATCAACTGGACCCAGACATCCGGCTCGCAACAGCGTCCATGGAAGGGATCTACATTCTGGCACGATCCAGAGTACTGACCGTCTTCTGCACAGAACGCCGCCCCCCCCAGCAGCCACACCGCGGTCACAGACCCCAGGCTCCAGCTGTCCACATAAACACATGGATCACCTTTATTTTATATGCCGTCTAGACTTGTCTGCTAATTTTATATACTGTTAACTCACCGTCTTCAATTCTGGGGGACAATTTTCATTTTTCCATACAATTTTTATTTCCATCTTGGATCCCAGTTGTTAATACTTCCCGGTAAACTTAATTTCAAAGTGCTTTGCGACACGTCGCTTGTGTACCAGATCACACCAAACCAGCCTTGACTTAACAGACTGTCTGCTGCCATGCACTGTCACAGACGCCGAGTGATTTCCACTTCTATACTCTACATCTTGCTTTCCAACTGCAGTGTAAATAATTGCTAAGAGAAAGCTTTGACAAACAAATGTTGCCATGCCAAAGAACCATACTCACCAGCATTTCACTCACACTTTTGTATCTCAACCTGAGACATGCTTCACGCGTGTGAATTATATCTATAGTAAACACGTCTGCGTGTTTACAGCCGCACACAGCGAAGACGGTGCTGCTGTACTCTGCAGTACTTCAGAACCTCAGGTGGAGTTCTAAGCCATGTGGTTCCCATATGTGACTGTACAAAAACGGAACCCTAAGCTCTCAACAGCGGGGGTACAACATTTATATAGTTCCTATAAATGTACGCACATTACCCTAAATCATCTACGTTATGCTCATGTGAAATGCAGTAGTAATGCAGTTTTAAAAGCATAAAAAAGAAAAAGATACACAAGGACAACTGCACCTTCACAATCCAGCTTAATGTCCCACAATGCCTTTGGGACCAAGTGACAATTCACATTAGCTTAATTAGCATGGACAGTGCATGTCGTCACTATTGTATCATTGCCGCCACAGAGGCTGTGAAACCGGTGACAATATCAGGATTTAAGATACCTGGTTACACTGAATTCCACCGTTTGACCCTGTTAAACCCAGCCACCTCAGTCTGGGTCTCACCTCTGCAGCCACCGCATCAGCATGTGGACATATGAACGTAAAAAGCAATGCAAGGCTTCCTTAACAATACCCTCTACCTCTACAGAAAGCGCAATGCAACCTGCACCCTCAGGACAACAGTATGACACAGCCCTGAAAGAATTCCCCATTTACAGCTTCACACCTCCTCTCATTAAAGACACATGCACACTTTTGAAGTACCCAACCATTTTCTTGGATCAATTCAAACCTTCTGTCCGCCATTTAAAATATAGTGTAATAAAATGTTAATCAGTCTAGCCTGTCTGCAAAAGAAGAGCAACAGAGATTGTCCTGTTACGTACAGCCCTGCCTTTGGCTGAACCGACCTCTCTGGAGGCTTTTCTGCAGTTGCTCACACGTAATTCTGGACATATTGCTGAAGTATTAAGGAGGAACAATATTAGACTCTGCTGAACCTTGAGAGATCAATAAATAACCTCATAAAATTCATACAGCGTCCTCTCAGACACAACTACTAGAAGGAAAGAGTCACTCAAAACTATGGGGTCGACACTAAGCAGGAGAACGGACTCCAAGCACATTGGAGAACCTCATCTTCACACCCGGCATCCTCTGGGCGTCTGATGGATCTCTGCACGTGGAACGCAGATTGTCGGAAAGGAGAACGGCGGACGAACAGATACCATACGGATGCCGTTCTCGAAAGCCTGGCGGGCGAGGGAGGCGGGGCCATCCACGGTCTTGCCGTCGTCGTCAGGCCCCCAGCTGGCACTGTAGATGTCGATGTGCTGGGGCTGAAGGCTAAGGGACTTGGCCTCCACCATGTCGGTCACGTCGCCGTCCAGCATGCGCACACCTGCGCGAGGAGGACGTGGGTCAGCCAGGTCACCCACTGTTCCCAGCGGTCCGGTTCCATCAAGATAACTCTGCCTGGTCCCCAATGACAAGTAGCAGCAGGGTCCCCCGGAGGGCAGGGAGGGTATTGCATTGCAAAGACACTCACCACCGATCTTCGCGTTGTAAGCAATTCCCACGGTGCAGTGCGAGTTGTTCGCCGAAGCGGCCACTTCCCCAGCGCAACGAGTGCCGTGCCTGGTGGGTGACAAGGATGGTGATACGGTGGTGGAGGATCGAAGTGGGTAGGCCGACCGTGCCAGTATCATATGACAGAACAAAGAACATACTGCAACCATTTTAGCACAACGTGATGACTTCACAAGAGAAGCAGCACAGGCCACTATAAAGGGATTTAAACAGCAGTTATTTTGGTGTAAGGACACTGACAGAGAGCAAATTTCAGTGCATCAGCCACCTCCCCTGAAAGCTTTGTGTGGCCATCATCTCCCTGCCATACATCTGCTTTTCACGACATTTCACGACAGTAAAACCTAACACTTCAGCGCTAGTTAAAAAAATTAAGTGTGAAGTGCGAGTGGCCCTTTTCAGATCCCCTTCAATGAAACGGCGGTTTTCCTTAACAGACACTGCTTGACAAGGGGTTAATGCTCTTTAAAACTATGGGGATAAAAGCTTCCTTAATGAGGTCAAAGGCTGGCAAAGCTTTTACACGATTATGAGGCATCCACCCAATGGGGGGGGGGGGGGGGCTGGGTTAGACCACGGACTGATGGGAAACCCCCGCCGGGGCTGCTGAAGGCAGGGCCGAAGCGTGAGGCCTTTCCAGACCACACAGCACCAGCGCCATTCCTTTTTGTTTTTTGGCAGCTCACTCCGAGGATTCAGGGGACACTTTGATCTCAGCGACACAGCTCCAGTGCACCCGTGTGGATCACTGTGCGTGTGTATGTGTGTCACTGGGTGGACTCTTGGGCTATTCAGAAGTTGCCCATTGAGTACGAACAAGAGAGCCCATCATTTGCAATGGCATTACCCTCATTGTGAGTACCCCGCTTCAGTCCCACCCACCGCCATACTAGCACCTGTCACGGGGGCCTCATTACCGCGTTTCCAAAGCCATTACGCTCTCGTTAGAGGGCGTTCATATCAACATGTGGGGGACACGTCTCTGAATATATAATACAGTGCGGATTCGGCCTGCCCCACGGAGCAGTTACCCATGATACCTCCTGCAGTGTTTTATGGCTAAGCAACCAGGCGAAGTTTCACCAAAACTACCGGCAAGCAGTTTGCAACTCAATATAAAAGAAAGAGTCAGGAAAACGTTACAAATTAAATATGTCCCTACATTCTGGCTTCGTAATATAAACGTGCACCCAATCACTCTGTCATTATCACCCCATTTTAATTCCACCAGGTTATCAAGATTACCAATTCAGACTGCTATCATGTAGAATGTGAACTGAAAATACTAACTCATACACTGTGGATTTCAGGAAGTGCGGACCAACACCACATGCCTCAATAAGCAAACAAACAAGATTATTAGTTTAAAAAAAATTCTAATCTTGCAGATTTTTACACATATATCCATGACCACTTCAGATTTAAAGTTTCAGATACTCTTGGGTGGGGGGGGTGCTATGCTTCTTTAAATATATGCAGATTTTAAAGCTGCATAACAATCCCTGTAAATGCAAGGAAAGCTAAAGAATTGATATTAAAAGAACAGGATTAAAGTTCCTACCAAAACTAAGAATGCGCTGCTACAAAATTATACGTCACGCCTCAACACATGCATTTAGATTCAGTGCAGCACA
This sequence comes from Stomatorhinus walkeri, assembly GCA_026784285.1. Classification (NCBI taxonomy): domain Eukaryota; kingdom Metazoa; phylum Chordata; class Actinopteri; order Osteoglossiformes; family Mormyridae; genus Stomatorhinus; species Stomatorhinus walkeri. The sequence goes on along the minus strand of JAODUD010000040.1, from coordinate 28,445,279 downwards.
CTCGTGCACCTCCCTGCAGACTGCTCCCGCTTTTCATCCCCACCTCCCTCCAAGTCTACACTGTGCACATCCATCACCATCTCCGTTAGTGAAACTCACCAACCCACATAAAGCTCTTGCCTGGACTGAAGGAAACACTCACCTTCTCAGGGCAGCTACGTGCAAATGTGTTACGTGCCTAGATTGTTTGGAATATCAAATCAGGAACACATCTATGCCCAATAATGTGAGACGGGACAATTACTGCAGAACCGGGACCTTTTCACAAGTCAAAGTAAGAACCACGAATATAAAAGCATCCATTTCCTGCAACTGCTTACTTAACGCAGGACTTCAGCGAGCAGAAACATTCTTAATGACGAGGACGATGCCTGCTGAAACTCTATGGGAAATTCTGTCTCCCCAGGATAGTATTGGCAGGCTGGTGATCCATTTTGAAGGCCTGCACTAGAACCTGTGGATCTGGCCTTCGGCGTGGCCTCACGCTGCCATCAGAAAACAGCCATAAAGTTTTTTTACTGTGTTCCCAGGACATCTGAGGTACGTGCGAGAGCATGACACGAGACCGTCACCATGGTCCACAGCTACAAGGCTCACATCTCTCTCGAGGGCGAACAAACAGTCACCACAGGACCAGAAGAGATTAAATTAACATAGTAACAGTATTGCAAAACACATATTATTTACTGCACAGAACATATTTGTTACATTATTTGCTTAGTAAATGTTGTCAGTACATACACACACAGCGGTTTGGACAAGTTACAGTCGATACTATTTGCCCTATTGGTGTTACACCAGATATTTATTGAATTAATCCAAGTTAAGTATTTTCCTCACAGAACGCCATATTTTCTGCTTTACCACTCTATAATAAACTTCTCATGCAAAAGGATGCTTAGGGAGGATACTTGAGGCTGCCTGGAGAAAGTCTGCAGAGGCCTATCGTGGGGCAGATGAAAACAGCTGCAGCAAAAATGAAACACTCGCGTAAATATTTTGAAAATGAAGGAAAACACCCATATCTACAAGGGTCTGCACGCAGCGGTCTCACCACGTTAGCGGTCAAACATGTCCGTTGAGATATCCAGAGTCGGGAGAGCGGGTCAGACGACTGCAAACCACAGCCTCCGACTGCGAGCAGCTGAGAAGACCTGGCGTATGTGACGACTGTCAACGTTGCCGTGACAACCAGCAATCTTCCTTCCAACACAAACACAGACGGGCCGCGTCGGTCCCGCCAAGTGGCCAGAGGTTATTTCACAACCCTCAATTGAATTCCGGAGCCAGGAGTACGCTTTCTGTCCTAGATAATACATAATGACCGTAACTGTGTGTATTCTTCAACTCGATCTCCAGTAGAGGATAATGCGCTTTCATGCAGGCACTTCCAAGGTTCCTGCTCGATTATGATCACTGGTAACGCTGGGGCGGCTGCTGTAGCCCCCGCATCACGCTGGCCTCCCCGTCCCGCACGTCCACCAAGGGCCAAATCCACCCTTTCTCCTCTCGTCATGGCCCCATGCTGTTCCAGTCCCCTCAAATGACAGCTCGGCGGTCGTTTAATGGGACACGGGAGAGGGAAACAGACGCACGGAGCTCCCTGACAACAGTTCAAGTGGGAACGACGTCAGCATTTGTATCCCCAGGAAGTCGATTTCGGGAATCTTTCCAAAAGTCCAAGGGGGGGGGACAGCGATGCCACAGCCCACAAACACTCCACTCCAGATGGACGCGTCCCCCCCCAAGGGGAGTCTCATGCCTATATTTCTGTCCTTTACATACAGCCTTTCCTCAGACTCACATACTCCTTATACCCTCCACCACATCAACCATCTACACACAAGTCAAAATACTATATGTGAACAATGCAGTCCCCATGCAGAGAGGCATAGTTAAGTTTAAAGAAACCCCTAAAGTGTCCAGGCAGAACCTAATACCACATAGACACACGCTACGCTGAAGTGAGGCTGAAAGCCTGCTCGTCCATAAACTGGCTGCATAAGACGCTTTGCACAGTACTTCATATGGCAAGTAAAGCTGACTGAACAGTTAAAGAAAATGTTCAAGGCTATTTATCTGGGAAGGAAGTGCACCTTTGCCAGAATTTAAGATTAGAACATATGCAAATGTACAGAAAGGGGGGGAAAAAATCTTTTGTTCTCCAAAACGTCATTGATATATTGTTGGATGACTAGAACAACACTACTTTGGTTCCCAAAGCTCTCCTCAGGGGCAACCTAGGTATTCCATGTATTTGTTAATTAATTGAGCTGGTGGTGAAATTTAACTTAATTAGCTAAATAACCAAGTAACTAGTGGTTGAGTCAAAACTGTACTGGACATTTGCTGCAAACACTGGGGAGATTTCAGGAGAGGTTTTGAATGGACAAGCTTTCCCAGGGTCTCCCTTATCCAAATCAGAAGCCAAAGTTCTACCACAGAGACGTCAGAATGATAGAACACGGCATGCAGGTCACCACGGCGATGGTGTCAGCTTCACACCTCGTGCACGATGGCCATGCAGGTCCAATTCCCCCCTCACAAACTCGCCGGCAGAAGGATCTGTGAATGGGGGGGGTGGTCGTCCAGGCTGGCTGAAATGCTTCGACAACCCCCTCCCCCCAACCCAAAGCTGTACATCACCTGATGTATGGAAGGTCAGCCAACAGACACAATACTATAACATTCATAATGTGATATGCTGTGGTCACTCAGACATTAACAAGCCAGCAACAGGAATGGTCACAATGCCAGAAAGTACATTCTGTTCCTTTTTTTTTGGGGGGGGGGGGGGGGGCGGGGG
>JAODUD010000040.1:28423059-28441359 GCA_026784285.1 Stomatorhinus walkeri | reverse complement strand
CCCCCCCCCCCCCCCCCCCCCCCCCCCCCCCCCCCCCCCCCAAGCATAAAATCCACCATGATAATCATGTGACTGATAAATGTGGCAGAAATGCCGGGGTAAGGAGAAGCCCGATGCCAGGAACCTCAGATGATACGACCGTGATGGAGGATAAATACCAGCAGCAAGAGAAAGGCAGAGGGGGTACTGGGGGGGTACTGGGGGGGTACTGGGGAGCTGCCCACCATCCATCTCCAACATGGCATATTTATAAAAGGCCTGTCTCTTTAAGAAAACATAGCGCTATTAGGGACGAGACGCGTGCCAAAGCATTTCAGCCCTAACCGTCCAAAAAACAGTGTATCAGCCAAACTGGCAGAGGCTCACAAGGCGAGAGTTGGCCACATTTACACAGCAGAGAAACGGACGAAGCTGCAGTCCCAACTTATGCTATGTTCCCGTAATAAAAACGCATTCAGGGAAAAGCGCATTCAGAGAAGGACTTGCAAAATGTATCAGGTTAAATGATGCGGTCAGCTTCACGGATACGCCTCACGCAGAGATGACAGAGTTACGTAAGGGGTCAGAGGCCGGCCGCTTCTCCCACAAACCCTGGCCAGCACGCGGACCTGGAGATCCACGGCAGGAGGGCAGCGCTGGCCGGGCAGGTAGCGCGCCGCAGGAGGGGCGCCGGACGGTGGCCATTACACAACGTTCTAGAAAGCCTGCGATCGTCCCTCTGGCTGGACTCACTTGTTCTCGTTACTGGCGTCGTATCGAGGCATTGGATCCAGGTCATTCCCGTTGACATCATAGCTGGCCTGGGTGTCCTGAAACAGAGAAATGCATGGAAGGTTATGATGGGGGGGTGGGGGGGGGGGTGGCGTGCACTCCAGCCGATAATATAACCCGAAGATCGCTAGCCCCATTTGGAAAGCGGGTCGGAACGGACACTTTTTCGACACATAAAATTACATTTTTAATGTGTTTAAAAAAAATTTCCATTATTATTCTCAGTTTACTCAAATGCGATTTATGAATATGTATGAATCACCTTAAAATGAATTGGAAAGCAGTACAGTCGACATATGTTGCTGTCCCCATAAGGCAAGGGCTATTTGAGTCCGAGCAGACAGACTGGAAAGCTTCTAACTGGAGGATCAGAGTCCACTCAGAGGTACCTAAATGTGGCCTTCGGTTTGGCCAAGATAACCTAGTGGGCTTGCAGCCTGATGAACCCCCCCCCCAGACTCACAGCTGCAGCATTAGGCACAGGAATCAGTAAGCTGTCAGAAGGAATCGCTTCACCCGCTGGGCCTCAGCAGAGCCTCCAGCAAGGACGTCTATACAGCACAAAAACTCCCCTTTCACACCTTTTAAGCAGCAGTATCATGAATGAAGAAATTCTGAAGAAGTCCCTCGCTTGCTGGAACGGGGCTTTCAAAAGGAGACCCGCAGCCGGCAACTGCACGGACTTAAATCAATTTTCAACACTGCACTAGCACATAAATTGCTGAATACTTCTCATTGTTACAGACTGAAAAACATTTTAGGTCTCAAGCCTCTGAAACTACATTATTGAAGCACTGAAGCTGCATGTAATAACTCAAAATGCTACATCGTAACACCTTTCAAAATATTTGACAGGGATGAACTGCTTTCAGGGCATAAAACCCTTATAAATCACAATTAAAAGCTGCCATTAGATTTACAGCAAGCAGCAAACTCCTACTCCTCAGCACCAAACTCTTCCAGTCCTAAAGTCCTAAAGACTTAAGCGCATCTTCAGAGGACTTTAAACAACTGAACCGCAGGCAGCACTTTATTTCAACACAAAAGTGACAAGTGAGGGAAGCAAAAGCCGATATCAAAATTCCCCGTGTACCCCAACTGGGGGTGGTGTCTTCCTCACTCCAAGCCTTGGACAGGCTGCGGTAGAAAAGGAGCTGGGGACATACAGAGCCGAGCGGGAGGTGCGCGGAGAGCTAGGATAATAATCAGCTTCATGTGCGCTTAATGCAGGCCTCGTGAGGAGGAGGCTGGAGCACGACGACACAAAAATGAAAAACAGGGAGAAGCCGCATCACAGGGTGCTTAGGGGACTGAGGGCTGCTGTGTGCCGCTCCTGATTGGCTGACGTGGCAGAGAAGCAAAAGCGGATAACGGGGGAAGTACAAAGTCACAGAAAATCCATCAGAGCAGGCTGAGCAAAAGCAGGTGCAATGATATGGGGGGAGGACTCAAAATATAATTTAATAAAAGGTAGAGCGCACATGAGCTCCCCATTTAGTTCTTTTTTTTTTTTTTTTTGCAAAAAAACACGAATTCCCAGACATGGCAGCTCGAGACTTACGTAGTTCTGCACAAGGTCAGGATGATTTCTTTCAATGCCATCGTCCAGAATGGTGACGACCACATTCTTTCCAGTATAGCCCCTATTCCACGCTCCCATGATGTTCATGTCGGACTGGCAGTTGTGGACATCGTCGTTGCAGTGCTGTGGGTACAGAGGGGGGGATGCAGGGACAATGTTCAATGAGAAGCAGACATGTACCACAAAAGCACTAAAGGATTAAATGTAGACATTAGCAGATCACACAGCTGGCCAATCAAAGGAAGGAAGCTGGAAGCAGACCAAGAGATTTCAGAGACACAAATCAAAGCAGGAGAATGCCTTAGAGGTATCTCTGAAGAGATACCCTACGCTGGCAAAGTGGGCCATCTCTGAAGAGATACCCAACGCTGGCAAAGTGGGCCATCGCTGAAGAGATACCCTACACTGGCAAAGTGGGCCATCTCTGAAGAGATACCCAACGCTGGCAAAGTGGGCCATCTCTGAAGAGATACCCTACGCTGGCAAAGTGGGCCATCTCTGAAGAGATACCCTACGCTGGCAAAGTGGGCCATCTCTGGGCAGATCTCTTACCTGCACGGTCCTGGGACGTGTACGGGGGGATTCAGATACTTTATAAAGATAACTGGCTCAGCAATGTTTTGTCCAAGATAAAAGCTAAGATTGTGCTGGATTATCCATTATCCAAGCCTGAAAATCAGCTTTGTTTGTGGCACTTGAGAGACACTAAGCCTCATTCTTGGAACTATCTACATAAAACATCTATGAACGATGGTTTTGTACCCAAAGCCGAACACATATTATTAAGCTTTTCTGCAAGCACACTGCATGCAATAAAAAGGTAAAGATATATGTTAGAGCAAAACACACAAATAGATGTTTGTACTACAGCATCGGGTCTAGGATCCTATAGGCACTTTCCCACTGTCGTTAAGGTTTCTAGTTCCTAGTTCCTGGGCCAACTCGACCGGGGACTTTTGTAGTTCCTGACCACTTTCTTGTGCTGCTTTCCCGTCGGACAACAGGAACTGTGACCTTTATGCTTAGTGCGCATGGGAGACGCAAAAAGCTCATAAGTCGCACGTAATTTCAGACTAAAACCACACCACCACCCCAAAACAAAGTAAAGTAACAAAACAATTTGTTCATTTATCAGGGGATCAGTTGCATGGTCCAAAAATAAGGGACAAATCACATTTAATCTATATTTTATTCATAGGACTCACTACAAGTTCACAATTCATTATTAAATCTGGCCAACAGATCAATCTTTTGTTTTCCACAGGATAAAAAATGATGTGGTGTTACGAACTGGAAACCAGCAAAATTAGAAACATGTTGGTTATCGATCGAATTTTGCAATGCATAAATATGGAGACAAGCAAAAATGTTGCATTAATTAGGTTTAATGCATTAAATGTAATTGAAGTACAACAATTTTTGCTCCACTACTTCCCATACTTACGCGTAACTTCCAAGTTAGTGCTGATGCTTATGGTCAACCAATCAGCACAGTTTATAACTATAAGCCCCATCCAATAGTTATTGTTCGGAGAAAAGTATCTACTCTAGATACTAAACACTTCACTGCAACTGAGGAACTACAATCAGGCATAGTTCCTGTGGTGGGAATAGAAGTTTCTGAAAAAAGGTTTGGGGGCTTCATTAATAAAGGCTTTGTGCAAATAAAATAGACATGAAACATTCATACGCACATTTATACAAATGTTTGCACATTTACAAATGGTCCAGAGCAGATGTAAGAACATTTTGGAGGAAACAAAAGAACAACATTTAGAGGTCAGATAGAAATTCATATCTTAGTAGAATTCACAGTTAGTTTTAGTGCTTGGTGAGATGCACATTCATAAATACAAAAATATTTTTACTATATCCGATACACAATTAACATTCAGCATTAGTTGTTTTAATGAATGAATTTTATACCAATAACTTTTATTGTATGAAATGTAGACCTAGATTAGATATGTATGTACTGAAAAGTCGAAGTACTGTACGTATCGGCACTAAAACGTCTGTGGGCACACATACATAACCCCCATTTCACCAGCCTCATACAACAGATGAACACTGGTTCAACAGATCTTGAAAAATCCGTTTTTAAGAATTTTGTCTTTATCCGGCCGGTTGATTTGACCGCCCTTAGAGTCGCCGTTACATTCTGCTATCCGGCATTGTTTTTAATGAGAAATCCATTTTTTCCCCTTGATTGGAGCTCCATTGTCTCTAAAATGGCATCGCAGATGTAGGAGGTGTGTGTTTATATGTTCACGTGGCTAATTTGCATTGGCAAAGTAGGATAATTAGTGGGTGGGAATGCTCCGGCCTCTAAGGCAAGCGGACATGCAAATGTTTCTCTGATGCATGAGATATATAACCCATAGGTTTTATATCGTGCTTTACGCAAGGTCTTAGAAATCAGACTTCTACTTTTCGTAGGAACATTTTCCCTCAGCGAGAATTTACCAACATTTTTAATGAGACCTCTGGCGACTGATAAAAGTTGCTGCAGTGTAAAAGTGCCTTATGTGAGGAACCAAAAAGGCAGTGAAAGGAATAATATGCTATGTGGTGTCTGTCATAAATTCACGGTTGCATCACACTAATAGGGCTGGACACAATTAAACAGTTTGATTCACGCCCTGTCAAGTCATGTCCATAATTCTTCCCATTTCTCAATGTGACACATTGAGTTGAGCCGCACGTGTCCAGACACTGTAGGACACAAGTCTGACGTATGAGAGGAAACTGCCCCCCCACCCCCACTGGGATGTGTTCGTGCTCTTCATGGTACCCTTTATTCATTTTTTATTTAAAAAAACAATAAATTAAAAAAATAAGTGTTTCTGTTTCCTGACGCAACCAATGATCCATGTGTTTGTGCTTCTCTTGACTTGAATAAGAAGCAAAGCAGCACAGCCCGTAAATCTAATTACCACAGTGGTTTATTTCCATTAGTTCTGGGATTGAGATTTATAGCTGAGGCAGAACATTCTTCAGACTCTTACATAAAGTCTGACAAGATGACCATTTTTAAAATGTCAGATGATACACTGCGTACTTGTTAAAAAAAAAAAAGAATCAATATTCATTTCTACTCTTCCTTCGAAAAACAAAAATTACATTGCAGGATCCACATCGATAGCCAGGGCGCCTTGGAAGACCACCTCCAGCACATTCTGGCTGCTTTGGAAGCCCGGTCATTTCTGGTAACGCTCAGTCTTTACACAGAGTTATTGAACATTTGCTTCTCCGAACTGAAATGTCAGGATCCGTCCGTGTCCTGCCGCCTCACTGGGTCCATAACCAGCAAACATGGTCATAGTGCAAATCCTCAAATGCAACAAACAGTTTGTTCACCTGAGGTTCATACTTTGACCAGAATGTGCGCGTTAATGATTGTTCAGATTGTACAGGCTGGCAGGGGAAAGCAACCCTATGATTTCAAGCGGAGAGGGAAGTACCGCAGATTCACAGCCACTAAAAACAAATTTCCTATTTCATTACCTATCACTGTGCCTAATAAACACTAATAAACAGTGCTGTCACAAGCGGCTACATTTATTTCACACTTCACCAACTGATTTTAAAGGCGAAGGTTTTGGCTCAGAATGATTTCAGCAGCCCACCCCCATCCTGATTGGGGTTGACTTTGTGCCTTATGAATAGCTGTGTCCTTCACTGGGAAGCGAATCCCCTTCGGCGGAGATCCCTCCCTCTCCCCCCGAACCCCCACCTACAGCTCCCCAGTAGAGCAGAAGTAATGTGTGCATCTATCCTCATCAAGGATAAGAGCAATGGCAGACCCGACAGTGAATGAGGACGCAAAAGAAAGGAGAGAAGCTAAATAGTGGAGGGACAGTGAGCACGTGAAAGAGGGCAGTGAGGCAGATGAGCGACCGGCAATGTCTTCGTTACAGAGGAATGCGTGAACCATCTCAGGAATAGAGAGCTCCAAGAGAAGGAAGCTCCCACGTCTGGAACAACCTTACCACCCCATTAAAGGATCACAACCGCAAACCTTCCTACACCACGTATATATATTTTTTAAGAATCAGAGGTCACTGGCACAATCGACCCAGAATGATCCCAGATATTCCCATTACTGACTGCCCTGGGCTATTTTATTAAATAATTCTTTAAAAAAATAAAAAAAAAAACACAAAAATATCATCAGTGCACACAGAAGCACCACGTGTTCTTTGCAGGTCTGCCCAAGTAGTCCGAGCACGATAAATGAAAACTCATTCCAGGAAGATCCTCCCACAGCCCATAAGAAATGACGCTCTCTCTTCCGCAGAAAGCAGCGCACAGCTTAGACGACGCAAGGAAACCGCCCCGTTGTTTTTTCTGTCCCGGCGAGAACGAAGACATTGCCGAAGCCCGACCGTCACGCACGCACACGCACGCACGCGTACGCACACGCACACGCGCGGTTCGAGGGCGAGGAGAGACACTCACGATGTACCACATGCTGGTCCACTTGGCATCGTTGAAGTAGATGGACTGGGAAGGGCCAGCTTTATAATCCCGCTTCACCCTGCGCTTCACCACCTGCTGCTGCATCCACTCCACCTGCCAAGAGAAACCAGAAGGAGCTGCATCACACCAGCCTCAGCACGAGCGCTGCCGGCAGCCGCGCACCTGCGTAGGGAGTCAGAAGCTGAGAAGGCGGCAGAAGCCTGTTTAAAACGTTGTGCGAGTCCAGAAAGCGAGGATCAGGTAGACCGGCTCTGCCAAGAAAAACGAAGGCAAACCGGACACCCCTACTGGGACTGAAGATCGCCAGCTAGTCGGGCAGACTCACCAGCCAGCGCCACACCGCATTCCCTACAGAGCACTTGGCCACTCTGTACAGCATCTCGTTAAAGACAGAGAAAGACAACGGAAAAGTACAACACTGTACGGGACGGGACTCTGGCTCTCACTGCAAGAGTGGGAGCTGTGCTGGGGGAGACAAGAAGACCGTTACTTAGTTCTGCTGGGTGGGGGTGCACTCAAAATAGTCTACAATGGTTTCAGGCAAACTCTCTCAATAGAAGATAATGGGTTCCGCTTTCAAATGCACAGACAAGATAGTCTGGAAAAATTCTGTACTTCCTGGGATCCAAAAAGAATAGAACAGATATTTCTCACAAGAAGACTGCCTTTACTACCAATGCAACTTTACAGCTACAATTAGAAGCCCACACTGACAGAGCAGTGATGCCTGTCCAATACATCAATAAATACCAGCTAAATTGTACCGGAATGTCCTGCTTGAAATTTCACTAGAGAGCAATTAGAACAGTCCAGCTATCGATATGTTCCTACAGTAATGGTGCTGTCAGAGCCAAAATTGCAATGCCTTCCACGGCAGTTTAATTCCAACTTATCCGTGCTGTTCTGTTGACAAGCACACATCTCACCAGTCATTCAGTGCTTTATTGAAACTGTTACAGCAGACACAAGCTGTTAATATTAAAAAAAGCCTTTGGAACAAGGGCAAGGGGTAGAGCAGAGATTAAGGCCATTTAACTTGTAATCTGAGGTGCCCAACTTCGGAACATCCAGCCGCGTTACAAAGGTATCACTTTATACAACCTTCAGTTGGTGACGTCATGTTTTAGAAACAATCACAGCTCAGCAGCGACAAAAACAGAGGGGAGAGGCCTCTAGTCACCCAAAGAGCAAGTACAGTAATGCAAAACTTTATTTTTAAGATTGTTCCTTTTTCAAAAGGCAAACTCATTATCCGTCGGCTTAGTGGGACCGGGGGGGTCAGGGTCCACAACCAGAGCATAGAGTTGGTGTTCTTACGCAGATAAGCTTGCAGTATCTGCAGCTTCTGGTAAAATAATTAAAAATAAATTCAGACATAAAATTACTCTTTGCACATTGTGATTTTTAGAATTCTGACGCGACTGGGACCTCCCATTTGTTCCTGGATTTCAGGATGTACTTAACCATGGCAAACATTGACTACATCTGGTGTGTTTTAAACACCCAAGTTCATGGGTCCCCCTGGACTCCCTGGAAGTGAAGCCCATCTCGTCAGCTGCTGCACCATCCCATCTCCATGTCTCGTTCCCATGGGGACGACGGTCGAAGGCAACACGGCCATCAGTGCGGCTGGACCTGACCTGGACTCTCTCGGGCCCCGTGGCTAGGAAATGATGACACACACTTTTGCAGGTTGTCAACAAAAGCTGTTCGAAATGTTCCAGCTGTGAGTACGATCGACTGCAGTGTAAGATTTGTGTCACTGTTCAACCTCTGAGTCAGAACCAATCAGCATGAGAGTAACATCAGTGCATCTGGAGCAGGTCTCACTGCTGAAAAGGTGAGTCTGTCTCAGGAGGCACCAAAAAGAGGCAGGAGAGCCATGCTGGATGACCATAGTTTAGTGCCAGGGGCAAGCTGAACACAGACGAACCCTCAGATCACTGTGATTCCAAGCTGTGGTCAGCCAGCCTCCCAAATCAGACCTCACACACCAGATATGGATTCTGATTCCCAGGAGCTGACGGTCATTGTCCTGTGCCTGTGAATTTATAAAAACTGGCACAGAGTGTGTCTATGCTGTGGCTGGTTTCCAACATAAACATAAACATAAGCTCAGAGGGTGCAGGCATGACAGAATGAAGGGCCTTGATTTAGGAATTTGCTGGCATCGATTCTTTGTGTGGAAATGCTATAATTGTTTTACTCACACGCTGGTATATAAGCTGCCATAACCCTTTGCTAAATGCGATCGGTTTTGAGCCGTGCTCAGGGTGATTACCGTCACATTAGCAACCGCAGGTTACCTGCATTTATTTAATGCAAATTATTCGAAATGCAACGCAAAGAAAGCCAACGAAAAGGTGAGGACACCAGATTTTTCAAATGCATAAATCAGAGAAGCCTAGTCATAGATTTTAACAACCCTGAGCTATTAGTTAAGTTCTCCCCAAACGAGCTTGATGGGCCGAATGGCCCCCTCTCATTTCTTATGTTCTTATGTCAAGAACAATGCTACGTACAACAAGTCAATAAAAAAGACAAACAGATAATATAATAATCTTTTAGCGTGAAACACACTGTACTGCAAGCTTATTACTAAAAAGACAATAAAGGGCGATTGGGACATAAAAACAATCCCAAATCAGTCAGTCACAATAGTTTTAGATCACGGGCATTAAGTTTAAGATACTATTTTCTTTTAGGATGAACTGAGTGTTGTGGTTTTACAAGCCCTGAAATCATTAAAGTAATGAGTACAGAAGAGCAAATGAAACAAGGAGAAAAAATGATGAATTTGGAGTTTCCGTTGTATGGAAAATGACTTTCTGGACTATTGTCTCCAAATGGAAATGACAATACTGTGGGTGTGTCTTCCTAGCCTCTCGTGAAGAAACTCTGATTTGGCACAGTTTTTAAAAAGCCAGTCACAGATGTGCCCAGTCCTACGTCAAGCTACACAAAGCCTATGCACTGATGTCTTTGAACTCAGGGAACTGAGGTTAAACTGCTGTATTTCACAAACTTCTGAGGCTTATTCGTATTCCAAGGTTATTGGTATTTTGTATGTTTGTTTTGGTTGGGATCCATATATCTTATATTTCACACCCTGTCCGCACCGCTATAGAAAAATAGTCTGTAATGCATAAGAAGAATGCTGCACTGCCACTATAAAGAATGAAGGTCATTAACATTATGCACTAGATATCAAGGGAGCAGTAATATTCTAAAAGAAACACACACAAACACACACACACTAAACTAGTTTTGTAAACTTGGGCTGTGATTACTGGCCCTTGACTCAGAGGGCCATAAACAGCGATGTCTGCATTAGAGATAAGACAAATCAGGGAAGAGGAAAGGAAAGAAAATGAAGGCATTAACTGCCATCAATTTCAGGAACGCGGATCTTTAAATAAGGAAACGAATGACATCAAGGGGCCCGGAAAGCCAGTTATTTCATTTCGAAGCAGGCATTAATGAGAGCTTCTAAGAATCAAACTAATGACATACATTCATCATGATTTTCTGGTGTCTAACAAGCATTACGGTTACAGCTGCAAAGCCACGTTTTAGGCATAAGAATGAAGAGCAACACAGCATTTTAGGTGTTGAATTTACTCATTTAAAACACATGTTCATACAGGCTGGGGCATAGGGACCGGGGTGATGGGGGGAGAAGTATACCCCTAAAAATTTAATTTGACTTCATTTGTTACCTCTAGATAAAAGCCCTTTACATTTAAATTATTAAGCTGTACCCCCATCCCATATCAAACTCTCCCCAGCGCTCTTGCATACAAGACACAACAGGGAAACTAGATTTCTTAAAGGTACTGTTGTATGCAATAGCTCTGGCAAAGTGTTGGGTAATACAATAATCTGTTTGTGAATAATGAATATGCAAATACATCAATACAGAACCTACCCTTCAGCTTGCTGCTCCGCCCCACCTCACCTCTACCCTCAGAATCAGAGATGGAAGATCGGTGTTCATCAGGAAGAAGAATCCTGGGTAAAAAAGGGGCGAGTAGCACCTGTCGCGGTGTCCAGGCAGCCACACACCACATGCTGTGTGCTCTTCAAACCAGCCTGCCCCACCCGCTCCGAGGTCCACCACGAGCAAGACGCGGTACCGCAGGACACAGGAGTGCCGAAAGGCCCCGACAACCATTGACGTGGAGCTTCCTGTGTCTAATTCCTAAAGAACACGTTTGATTCACAGTTATATCTATCTTGAAGATATATTATCAGGAGAATTAAAATTCTTATATGTAACAATACAAAAACAACCCTTCTGAGTCACACAGGGACAGCTGAACAAAACAGGGACCAGCGAAAAGGCCCATTACACCTCAAAGGAAGAGAAGTCTCCACAGAATGTTTTACAACAGAGTTCACAAATGGAAAAGCAGCGTGGAGAGATTCACTCCTTATCTGTGCCACACAACGTAAGCTTGACGGCATGCCATTACAACAATGAATACATTGATCATGCAGCGCTCCAAAACCCTGGCGAGTTTGATGACTTTTGAATCAAGACTGTTTTCACACTCAGCTTAGAGCATATTGACTCATGGCCAGAATATACCCAGGAAATCTCCCGCCCCTATTCTTTTAGCCATGGTCTATATAAAAAGAGGTCTTAGCATTCTGAAAAGAATCCAACTAGCAAAAGAGATGACACTCAACAAAAGGCACAACACTTTGAAATGCAGAGAGTGTCATTTTTTTTAAATCCCACCTTAAAATACTTCAGGTTCATTGACAAACCAGACTACTTAATTTAGTGCTACTGCAGCAATTAACACACCATTCCATTCCAAGGAATTAAGTGACCAAATAATCATGAGCATGCAAACACACACACACACATAACCCCCCCAGAAAAATGAAGCTTTTAAAAATAAATAGATAAATAAATAAATAAAAACAAACCCAGGTTTGGGAGGAAAACCAAATATATTCAACCAAACCAGTGATGCCTGTTTTTGTGTTTGTTTGTTTTGATCGTCTACCATGGATGTATGAGAAAATGCACTTTTGCTGAATTTATAAGACAATGCTGCCTTCAGTCAGAAGAATCCATTACAATTAAAGGAGAATAAACCAGTCATCATATAACATCCACCCAGCCCCCCCCTCTGCACTCACATAGAGGAAAACGCTGCAAACAGTAGGTACTGAGGCTTTCAGCCTGACATGTGCCTCAGGGCAGGGGGGCCGGTCGGGGAGGTGGGGGCCCTCAGATGTCGCCTTGAGGGCTCTCGTTATTGTCATTTACACGTCACCTGGGTCAGCTCACTCAGACTCCAAATTACAGACCTCACAAAGCACAACTGCTACAGGATTGTCTCCGGAGGAAAGAAACCCGAATTAAATCACAATGCTGAGCGCGTCCCGCCAGAGGCCACTGACCAATGTGCCATGGTGTACAATCTCAAACTCGATTTAATGCCATATGGGAACAAGAGGCATTTTCACCTGTCACTCATGCTGCTTAATTTGGCGGCCATTTGCCATACAGCAGAGACCGGCTGAAGTGAAGTGAATGATAGTCTTCAAAGGTTAGCCTGTGCTGGTGTGGGGGGCAGGGGATGGGGGGGGGGGCAGATAAGGCGAGTTTATCCAGCATCCTACGGGGGTAGAGCATGCGAGCATGGGAGTTTACGACCCATCTCCACTGACCTGCCGCAGGGTGTCACTTCATCCCAGCCATTACTGGTACTTGAGAAATACAGAACTGACATTAATTGGATTATTAACACCTAATTAATTCCAGGCTCAGGTTCACTTCTTAAAGTATTAACATGGTCTTTGATGAGAAAATGGTGAGGTCATTTATCATCTCTGCTTTAAGTAACTTTGTTGGAAGTACTGAGGTTACCATCTAGCAGAGGTTACCATCTAGCAGAGGAAATTCCACTTTCTGTGCTGCATGAAGCACACCATTTCTACACATCAGAAGTGTTTCTGGCAATGATTTTCTTGTTGATCTATAGTGGGGTTTTCAGCCTGGGCTGCAGAGCAGTTGCAGGAGGTCTACAGAGATGTGTCAAATGTCAACGTTATCATTCAATTTATGCTCAATATTCAAGGAAAACAAAAAAAAAAACCTTTCAGAGCAAAAATGTTCATGATGCACCCTTGAAAGCAATTCTGAAGAAATACTGAAGCCTCCCCAGCTCTGACTTATGTAATCATGCATTAGTGGTGGGGGGTCACAAGCTCTGGTTGGTTTTCATTTTGCTTCAGAAATATCGAAAACCTGTGATCTGTAACATCTGATGTTACTGGCTGAGTTTACATGCCAGTTTCTGCATGGTAGTGACCTATAGCAGCGCATTTCTTCCCGCAAGAACTCCCACAGCTTACACCGACGTGGACAGAGTTACCAAGGAATCGTATGAAATCATACCGTACATCATATCCCACTGAACTACACGGGTGTGGTTTGTTATTGCTTTGACAACAAACGACAAAAGGAAACCACGCAAATAGGTTAGCATGTGAGGATGTCGGAAGCATGCCATTACTAGCTGAGCCTGCTGTCAGAGTCTATGAACAGAACGCTGTCCTGTCTATGTCCTGTTTAGAAAATGGTCCACAAACACAGGTCCTGCTCCAAGACAAACCACACAGTTTCCTGCCACGAAGAGCCCACACTGCACAAACCAACAGTAGGTTAGCCTCTCCAACAACTAATGCTTTTAGGAATAAAACGATCAAGAGGTATTGCTTGCAAGAACGGTTATGCTACTAGTTGTTACATGCTGCTGACGCTAATAAGAAGGACGTGTGATGTCACACACCTGGCTCTGCCAGCTGGGTAGGTGAACCAGATGAAGGAAGATTACCAAAGTATATTGTTATCTTTTAATGTTTGTTATTATATTTTCTTAAGTGCTTGCTCATTCCCCTAAACCAGAGGTGACCAACATGGTGCCCGCGGGCACCAGGATGCCCCCAAGGACCACACAAGTCACCCACGGACCCATTCTAAAAATAGCACAACTCACCATTTAAATCTAAAAAATTTTATTTTATCCTGTTGCTATTCTTCTTTAAATCACATTTTGCATTTATATAGATTTGAAAATGACAATATCTTATAAAACATTAAAAAAATGTTTATTATACATAAAGTTTAGATAAGTTTAGGAGGGAGTATCGAACTGGTAGTCCTTCGTATGACTCAGTACCCATGAAGTAGCTCTCAGTTTCAGAAAGGCTGACGACCCCTGCGCTAAACTATTTACAACTTTATCTATTAACTATTATTAATTAATATGGCTACATTTCTGGTAACTGTTCCTGGTTTTGGATTGTGCTCCATTCAAAAGCAAGGCTTTATTCCATTCCTAATGATAGACTTCCATATGCAGCCAGACCAAAAACACTGTAATTAACCTTGTGGAAAAGCACATCAATGCAATTATCATCACATCAAGAAGTGACACTAAGCTTATGAAATTACCACTAATATCATTTATAAAGAGTGCACACTGGTTAATAGAGAGCAGAATTAGCTTCAGATCTCAAATAAATACCAGTCCAGTCGCACCCCCCGCTCCCCAAGTCAAAGCAATGAACTTGCTCTAACAAGTTCCAATATTGTGATATTTCAAGAACTTCCCCTATGAGGAGACACCCCCTTCCCCTTCCTGCCTTATAAACACTCCATGTCCCGTGAGTGCAGGAGGGCTCCGAACAGCAGTCAAGGTGACAGAGTCTCTCAGCTGCTATTTACGACACTGCAAGTTACTGGCTTTGATCCCGATATCAGGAGACGAAGCCAAAAGAGAACAAATGCTGAGCGTACCTCATTCTAAAGCCCTGCAGTCATTTCTCCATGCCTCTAACCCCCGTGTCACAATCGGCACCCTTATGCCTCTCTAGGTTATGGGTGATGATATGCCAGTTCACCTGTAGTAAAGGTCTTCCGTGTGAAACCTGCCCAGCCCTGAGCCCATGACCAGGACAGTCATAAAGACCCATAAAGCGTGACTAACAGCTTCCCTAGCGACAACCTTTTACACAGCCTTTATTCAAAATAGTTTGAACAAAAATTTTACAGCCAGCAGGTCAATGCAGTAGGGCCAAGGAAACAGGGGGAAAAATGCTGAAGTGTGACAATGCAGCATCACCCAGGGCAAAGGACAATTTCCAAAGCCTGCCCTCTGCAAAACTATCAGCTCGTAAAAACAAGAGGAATTCTGGGTGGGTCAAGATTACTGATGAATCATGCGCATCTTGACGTAACCCATTTAGCAAAGAAACAAAAAAAGATCTTGTTTGTTGATGGCAATTAAAATAATGTTCTCTCCCAATGTTACAAATCTAGAATCAGGTTCAATACAGAGAACTACTAAAACCCCCTAACTCAGATAAGTGGGCAGACGGTACTTAAAGTAGTATTATAACATGGGAGCAAACAAAAACAAGGTCTTTAAAATCAACCACACACACTGACAGCTAAGCAAGGTGGGCTGGTCTGTGAAGGCTCCAGGACCTAATGCTGATGCTGGCAAACTTTATTAACTTCCTGCACACATTCCACAATGGAATACAAATACCAGGTCGTCACTCCAGCTGGATATTATTTCGGAGGACTGAAGCACGATACTGTAATCTCCTGCCACGGAAGGAGCAGCAGGCTAGGA
The DNA here is from genome assembly GCA_026784285.1 of Stomatorhinus walkeri. Classification (NCBI taxonomy): domain Eukaryota; kingdom Metazoa; phylum Chordata; class Actinopteri; order Osteoglossiformes; family Mormyridae; genus Stomatorhinus; species Stomatorhinus walkeri. The sequence continues at coordinate 28,425,861 of JAODUD010000040.1, read as the reverse complement.
AAAGGCGAACACGGCAGCAGCTATCTTCGAGTACCAGAGAGAAAGCAGAGCTCCATCTCATCGCGCCGGAGCAGCGTGCAGATGTGGGATATAAGCTGCTCTGCCCAAACCTTTGGAGGAAAGGTGGAGATGCATAGGGGAGATGTCGGTCGTCTAATCAAGTTGAGGGCTCTATTTAGGTAGAGACAGGGGAACACAGAGACTGGGATAGAGATTATTTAGTTCCAAGCAGCCTTCTAGTGTGTCCGATATCATATCAATAATGCAGATCTCACCAGCCAGGCCGACTGGATCTCCTTACCTGTGGTTCCATTGAGATGAAGCTATGGCGACCACGGCTAGACAGTGTTGACCTTTTTATTGTCCTGCTATGGAAAAAGTGGTAGTAGTCCTTCAAATCACCGATCTACAAAAAGAAACAGGGGAAAAAACATATTAAAAAAAAAAAGATCTATATTGACAACGAAACAACACATTTCTCTAAATTCTGCCCTGTGAGACTTCCTTAAACTTTGATGGTTATCAAACTACCATGTAATAAGACTTTGTGAAAACGTTAAGGCTCTGATGAGGCTGCATAAATTATGCATGCGCCACTGAAGCAAGCCATTGAAGATGCCACATTAGAATCCTGATCATTTTTCAAGCAGGCGAAACAGGAGAAGCCGACTCGTTGGATAATTAACCAATCCCGCGCCTTGGCTCTTTTTACCGAGCCAGCAGAGCCTGACGACGAAAGAACAAGCTAGTTCCAGGACAAACTCCAGCTCACACATCACCGCTATAAATATGTCAAAGCGTGCAGCCAAATAAACTGTCATTCGGCACACAAACAAAACCGCCTTAAAATTTCAGACAGATCTGGAATGTTCTTTGAAATTGTAATTGGGCTTCTTAATTTTCTAGCAATATTTACAGTGTTTTGAGGAATATGTTCAATGTTCCATAGTTTTATCAGCACAGAAGAAGGTCTCTGATGGATGTGACCATACAGAAGACACGCTGGCCTGATCATTACCAACTGCGGATAATAAGAGTGATTAATCATGTCTCTATGGATCTAATGTCACTCAACCACCTTGCGAAACCATATGGCAGCTGCAGCTACTTGTTGGGTTTTATGATGCTGAGGTCACAGTATGAAACCTGAAATTTAAAGAAGCAGGCAGGGATTTTAAATTTCATTACATTCTTTGAGTCAGTACACAGAAGCATTTAGTTCTGGCAAAAACTAAAGAAAGTGAGGGGAAAAAAAAAAAGACTAGACTGGAAAGAACCAGATGGGTTATGATCAGTGGCATTTTAGTTCAGAGAAAAATGGCAGGTCTGCCCTACAAAGCAAGCTCTAGGCTTTACAAGAGAACCTTTCCAACAAACTGGGAGACACGTGTGACGTTTTTGCACTCAGACGTTTCTCCCAGCTTGCTGAAAAGGGACCTCGACTATCATCCCACTCAATGCCTATTTGCATACGTCCAGGTGGCCCCCTCAAAACAGCATTTTATCAACACCCCTTCACACCCAACTTTGAAAAAAATCAGAATATCAATCACTGGTTTAAAACAGGTCAAACTGATTTGTGTATATAACTCAATACACCGCATAATGATTTAAATTTGGTCTGGATGCCCCTATCTGGCCAATCAGGCAAACGTGGCCCAAGCCATTTCTGTGCCCTGCCAGACCCAGAGGAGGGGGCTTCTCCGAGGAGGTGAGGAATGCCACAGCTGCTGGGACCTTCTAATGAAGCGATCCCCAGATGAAAGCACACTTCTGAAGCTGACCCCCCCCCCCCTCTGGCTCGCTTTATCGTTGGAGATCAGCCCCAGCCCACACATTAAAGCAGCGATCGCTATCGGGGGAAGAATCCCCAGGGAGCTAGCTAAAGCGACCCCTTCATCCACGAAGGCCAGGAGCTTCCTCCAGTGCCACATCACCTAGCCACAGATTGATTGTGGCTGCAGATTCATAAGAAGAAGTAAATCTCTTCTCACACAATAAATAATCGTCAAAAGTATGAGAAAATCCCCATTCTTAACATCCATGGACCAACTGACAAGACAACGTTTCATACATTTCCTTTTCTAGTCATACCTAGACACCAGGCGACCATGAAACCCGTCCATTTTATCAATGCAATTCATACTTATTGTTTTCCCCAACAGCAAACACTTGGCAAGCAGGTCAAAGGTCAAAGAGGGTGACAGGGAGCTATCACCCCACGGGAAAACACTCTGAACAAGTTGACACAAGCAGGAAATGAAGGAATCCCTTCCCTATTAAGTGTCAAAGTACAAGGAGCACAAACATTCAGATGCAAATCACACTGGGGTTAGCACTTAACCTCATAAAAGGCCCGGGATTTGCTCAATTGGACTCAGTAGAGGTCCACATTGCAAATTTCAATGTGCAGTAGAATTGCTGAAATCTTTCTAAACAATGCGGCAGAGTACAGAGAGGGGGCTGCTTGGAATAGTTTACTCTTTTCTAAAATTCGCACATTAAAAGCTAATCAAAACAATTATAATTGTCATTTAAAGAATATTACTGGGAGGTATTTAAATGTTCAACATTTCTCTCCCTTTGGCCACATATAGCGACATACTGTTAGCAGAAGCTGACAACAGGCAAATTATACTCAAATATGCATATTTCCTTTAAATTATTACAATCAACATGGGCTAGAATGTTAAACAGAACAGTTATTGTTCAGCAAAATAATAATAATAATAATAATAATAATAATAATACCACCACTGGTATTACTATTATAAAAACAAAAATTTTATCTCAACCCTTTGT
>JAODUD010000040.1:28411830-28422959 GCA_026784285.1 Stomatorhinus walkeri | reverse complement strand
TTTAAATTATTACAATCAACATGGGCTAGAATGTTAAACAGAACAGTTATTGTTCAGCAAAATAATAATAATAATAAAAATAATAATAATAATAATAATAATACCACCACTGGTATTACTATTATAAAAACAAAAATTTTATCTCAACCCTTTGTTCCTTAATTGCTTCCCATCGCCCCCATTAAAATAGTACTGCTGAGTCTTCAGGGAGCATCTATATTTCAAAGTTGGAGGAAAAACAACCATTTAAAAATAATAATAATAATAATAATTTAGGTTCAGTATCAGATCTGCATTAGACCTGGGAGTATACAGGAGGGACTGAGGGACTCTGTGGGGACTCCCACACCTTGCCTCTCTCACTTCTTATCCCAACTGAGACCAAACACGGAAATGCACCGGATGCCGAAGACTGGTATTACTGGAGGGTGTGGAGTCTGAACTCAGTCATGAGAAACGCACATGTATTAATTATGGGCTTTCATCAGTGACGGGGCGCCTGCCGTCAGCCACAGACCATGTAGGGTAACTCTATAGAGCCCGCTGGGTATACGTGATTCCAGGTACCACACGCAACCAGATCGGAAGAGAACAGCTTTGGGTCTCAACTTAAATTCCCTTCTCCTGGTCGCAGTGCAGAAGTGTCCTCTGACGTAGCTTCTGGCTACCCCGTCTTCAGCTGACCACATTACGTCTACCAACAGGCCAAGAACGAAAACAGGAGCCAAGCACTGGGAATAGAAAAACTTCAAAAGTCATCTATTGTTCCGTTCTTAGTGTAGCATGAAAAATAGCCCTTTGTGGCCTGACAAAAGCAGGAGATGTAGGAGACCAGTCTGATGAAATCAAGGCAACAGCCATAAATTATGACAAAACACATTTGAAAAAATCCCCAGGCATTTAATATGATATCACAAAAAACAACCTTGGTCTGGCTTTGCAGGCATTATCTGGCACCGGCTTAATGGGTAGAAAGGAAAGGTCATTTACACTCAGATGCCTCAAATAAAACATATCAACAAATCAACAGAAAGGGTCTAATGTCAGAAACTTTCTGACATAAAAATAAAATAACTTTGTCAAAAATAATATTAAGGCGGCAAAGAGAGGTGCATAATAAAAACTGAACTTAATTTAAACATTTTTGAAACGGGGAGTTGGTAGTCTGTGTAGGATCATCATTTCACGGACACAAAAAAGGAAGCTGAGAGACTGCATTAAGAGACTGTGACCTCCTTCTGCGGGACATTATCTCCACCACGCTGGGGACGGTTTTAGATATAAATATGCACGCCTAAGAGGACTGCTGTCAATTACACAAACATCCAGCAAAGAGACCCGGATCCCCACCAACAACCTGTAAGACACTGCGAGTATTGCAACCCATAATTGCTATTATGATACGTGACATGAAAACACACTAGCTAATTTAGTGAGTATGATCGAAATAATGCAAGATCTCAGGACAAGGCGACTCACGTCGGATTATCGTAACTTTGTTGCGCGATTATTCGTTAAACTGCAGGTTGACCGCCGATCACGTTCATTTCATAGTCATACCTGGCACTGGAAGATCTTAACTTCTGTATAACACCTGTTGTGCATATTCTTGGCATTTTCTTGTTTTCCACGCTACCGACACAGTGATCAATAATTATATATAAAAGAGCTAAATCCGAGCAAAAAAAATACGCACATGCGTACAGAAGATGAAGGGCAGCGAGATGTGCACAGCTGTGTAGTACATCATTCATATTCTTTGGAAAGCACTCAAAAGTGAATCGCATTGGCAAGCATACAGTATAAAGTCTGACAATTGGAGGGGGGGTCAGCAAACTTAAAATGCAGCCACAATAAAACGTCAAAGCAAGCGGTTTGGAAATACATGTGCACAACACGATCAAAGAACTTCATTCGTGCGAGTCGGAAAAGACGTACCTGTCCCATGTTTTTATAGCCATATTTTTCCGCTATCCTATCTGCGAAGCCCGGACCCCCAGTTATCCTCACAGCCCAATGGTTGGTGTAAATCCGAGCTTTGCACAGGGGCGATATAAATCCCAGCCATAGCGCGACAACGCACATAAACACTCTGTTCAAAGCAATGCTCCACACCATCTTTTGCAGAGCTTTGAGGTTCTCCCCCTAACAAACGTCTCTCTTCCACCTCCAGTTAGGCAAACAACCAAACTTCTCACGGCAGAGCAAGAATCTCATAGACCTGTTCTCCGGTCGTTACACATTGATAAAAAAGCACAAAATGCAATAGTAAACCGCCGTCAGACGCTGCTTGTTCTGCGTTTTCAGCGTGCCCCGCATGCACTGCTGGAAGTTATCCTTCGCCTCAGCCGTGCTCAGTTTTAGCGGAGAGTGGTGCAAATATTTGCGGCTCTCTGGTTATACTGTTTCTCCGGGACTCTGATCCCTGCTCCTTTTCCCTTTAAAGTGATGAAATGGCTACAGCGCCTCCTCCCAAATAACTAGCAACACTCAGGAGAGTATAGACAACTAACGCGGAGTTCCGCGGGGCTCCGCAGGGTCTTAGAGACATACCTGTTCCACCAAGGCTCTACAGCGCTGCGCACCTCGGCCTTTCGGTGACCGGATTCTTCAATGACGGTGAAGTTTACGATTGATGTTTGGGTGCAAAACAAGGCGACGCGTTTCAAAAACATGAGCTCTGCATCCTTCCAAACGATCAATGTTGTTAAAATCCTTCCGCCACTTATATTAGATTAACTTTCGTTAGTAAATTAACTGATATAAAATACGGCAGAATTTGTATTCACATGCTTGGTTTTTCTTTTTGAATGAGTATTAATGTTAAATTCCAGTTCAGAGGTCAAAATAGAAATGCGGATTTCATATACACTGGCCATTCACTGCAATACATTACATATGGCATTTTAGCTATATTTTATATGTTCATTTATAAACTGTTTGCTATAGATATACTCTACGAATAACAAAGAAGACGTAATAAATGTAAAAGTGTTTTCCCGATTGTATGCTTATGGATTAGTTAGCTTTGAAGAAAATCGTAGTCGATTGCTGTTGCTGGTCTTAATGTAAGTCGATTACCTTTTATGTCCTTTCAGTGTGTATTTCTGTGTCATCTGATTTATCTGCAGATGAGTTATTTGTGCAAAGCCTTCTATATATAAAACTAGACTTTCAAAGACGACGTGTTAAATCACTTTTATACATGACTTGATGAATTAATAAACAAACCGGAATAGCTCTATGGGTATAAAGCATCTGCCAGCCAACTGCAGACAGCTGCAGTTAGTCAAAATATCCTACTAGTGCTGATTTTCACTATCACCGGTAGACTAAATAAGTGAAACTACCGCTGTAATAATATATTAGCCATCCTGTTAGTCTGCATGTGTTCGTTTCGTTCATAAATTGACTGTGTGTGTTTTTTTCTCCTGTTGCCTGTAGTAACCCTAAAGCAGACCCAATATGGAACACACACACTAACACACAGCGAAAACTCTGTTCCATCACTAACACAAGTGCGAATCAGCATAATTGCTCTAATTGCGGCCAATTCCACACTGAATGGGTCTGCTGTCAAATCTAACAACAAGTCAGGGACAAGAATATCTCACGGTCCTTTAAAGCGAGATGAAAGAGACGAAAACACCCCGTGACCGCGTCTATTCATGCCAGGGCCTGGCTTGTAATTTAAAGCATTGTAGAAAAACAGACGATGATTTGAGAATTAAATCAACTACCCAGCTCACGGAGTGGGCGAGCTTCATTCATCTGAGGTTTCAGTGCTTGGGGGAGAAATCCCCCCATGACAGACCCCATTCGACAACGAACCGAATGAACTTCTTCCTTTGACATCTTTGTTGACGGTATCTGGAAACGATTGGAGGTGACAATATCAATCTATCCATTCATAAGTTTCGTCTTCAATGTTTTTTAAAGAGCTGCACTTTGAAGTTTGCAATGATTAATGCAATTTAGTGCACATTGACAATCTACAGAAAGTCTTGTGAACATATGAACACAAAAATAGTTAGGCTCTATTTTAATATAAAAACTCTATGATATACAGCCAAAGATGTGATCTTATGTCATATTTGTTAATATATGACTGGTGTAGATTTTATCTACGTTATTGCAAACCCGCTTGTGAATTTTATTAGTTTATTCGAAGACAAATTGACCACGTGTTTTTTTTTTTGTAGTCGTGTTTCTTTTATTAATGAAATGTGTTTTTGAACTAGACGCGAAGATTATTTTAATACAACTATTTGAAAAATACTTCTATGTTGTGGGCCAATGATATGCTTCACAGTAGCCCTAGCCTGGCATTTTACACGTACGTCTCGGGGGACGACATCAGTTTGTAGTTCACTTTCATAGTCGGCCGAAACATTCCCAATGCTGTTCTGTAGTGGTAAAACTACTGATGCAATACAATGGTTCTTGCAATATTGTAAAAAGAGACGATTTTCCTGGTGGAGCAATGCTTAACACAAATATTGACTGCGACCTACGCAGGCAGCGTATGTGGGGAACCAAGAACAACCCTCGCGGACAAACACGAAAAGCATCGTTAAACTTATGTGGTTCCCCTGGGGAAGAATGATCTGAATTAAGCAATAGATAAAAGTGGGGGCAGCTGCGAGAGAAATGATGCATTACTTTGGCATCAACATAACATGCGAAGAGCTTGAAAACATTGTGCGGTAACACAATCTGAAGGTGACAATCACTCTCTCGTTACACCGAAATCATCTGGTATTGGGGACATTTTTGGAAGTGCTTTGCTTCTGAAATTTTGGGGACGTCGATCGACAAACTTTCTCTGCTTCGGGGATATGTCTTTTGTTTGTTATTAAAATGTAATTATTCTTTGACGGGTGAAGCTGTCAAACATGCCGAGTCCTGTTGGATATCTCACCATCTAGCCTACCGTAAGTCGAGCAACACATAGAGGTGTCAGAGAACAATGGCGAAGCTCCCCCAGGCGGTGGGAGACTTTCCAAGCGACTGTAAGGAAGAGCGGAAGGAGAACATCTCTGAACATTACTGTGCCCGAACCGAAAAAGCACAGCGGCAGACGCGCTACTCTAGACTAGTTACCTATTTGGGGATAAACTGAGGCATTGCTGACGATTAATTAACAGTACTATAGGAGTGCTGACGGATAATGAACGGTATTATAAGATTATAGTAATAGAAAATATGCTCCAAAAGCAAACATTTCACAAAAGAATGAAAATTCTGTTCATCCATCTTATCCCTGTCAGGATAGCGAGAGTCTAGAGCAGGAGATTTGTGGCGATAATTCTACCCACTGAACCACTGTGCTGCCTTAGAATGACAATAATTTGCACATACTAGTTTACAGAATTATGAAGCATCTTTTGTAATATGCAGTAAACAAAAATATTGTGATGTGGTGCCAGTTTGATATAAATGAGTGAGTTTTAACATGAGGAAAATACATTTTATTTAAGCCTATATTAATATTTTATTTTTTTCAATTGATAAATGACATGTAGCAGTCACAAATCACAGCAAAAGGTGTACAGCTGATCATAGTTTCACATGTGCTTATGTCTGGGAAAGGCAGACTTTCCACTGTCTTAAATATGTCATAAAATATTTTTAAACAAATTATTTTATAAAAAGCAACATACCAACCCTGAAATAGGAAAATACAGCCATATTATCTGGAACCAGTGGGGTGCTAACAGGCTGGGAAACCACAGACCTTACATATAGACATCAGTAATGCTAATAAGTATCGCCGCTTTTACTGATAATGCTAATATACACAGCTCCATTAATAATGTGTTTCTCAGTTGTCATTCAGTCAGGTGGGTGGGCAGAGCGAGGTGAGAGATCAAATCCAATGAGTTCCTGACCTCCGACCTCACATTAGTGTGGGAGCCCATGCTGCTGGAGAATGGACTAGACCACCCCCTCAGCCACACCCCCATCCGCCTGGGCTGGCTGCCATGACAGCACAGCTGTTCTTTCCTCCACGTGAAGAGGAGGAGAAAGAGGCAATAGCATGACAAAGGGTGCTTTTAAATCACTGTGTTGCCTGTGCGAGACAATCCTGTGCCAACAGGAACAGCAAAAAGAGACTCAAATGTGTGGTTGGCTGTGAAAAATCCGCATTCCTACATGTCAGTCTGTGTTAACCTGCTGCCCTATCTCTGCTGACATCTCGCCTGAGAGTGTTTATTAATGCTGATACTGCGGGAGTTTTCACAAGGCAATCTTCAAAATTTGTAAAATGGGTTTTCCTTCTGTACTACACACCTCATAACCACTTTCTGTGAAGATCCATTTTTAATGCAATGTATAATAAACACGCATCCGTCCAGCAACCTTTCCCGAGGGTAGCAGGGAATTCAACAAAGACAAGTACTATATTTAATTACCAACATGTCCGCAATGTTTAACCATCTTGGTCATGTACTGGGCTGCAGGTATGACAGCAGTTCCAGTTTAACCATTTAGTCTTTCAGGAATCCACTCTTTTTTGCACCCACTATACCACCTGTGACGTGCAGCACAGAGAAGCAGCTTCTTCCTAAATCATCTGCCCTACAGGAAGCATCTATTGTCAAACACTTTAGCACCAGAAAGAACTGGACTAGGAGGTATAACACTGAGCCTTTTGAGAAGCCTGAAATGTGATTAATTGTAGCCTGATGATTAGCCTGACTAATATTTATGCAAATACATCACTGGAATAAAATGTGTACAAATGTGGAGTTCATGCTTTTGTCTGAAAATGTTTCACTTTCCCGATAAGTTGGGATATGCAGGACAGCCAGAATCCAGCGTGTGCTTAACGTCACCCAAGGACCCGTGCCAGCCCTGAATTCCACATGTCCTGCTTACTTTTTACATGAAATATTTTATTAAAAAGTGAAAACAGACATTTTGCTCTGCATTAGAAAAAAATTAATGTTTTTCCAGACAAGCAGGTGGCCTCTGGGCTGTTTTTTCTGAGATGTTGTCATCTTAATTGCAAATATATGAATTATGACAGGTCTGGAGTGAGATATGAAACAGTTGAGTCAGAGAAGATGAAAGTTCTTATATTGCTCGCAGACGTTCAGCGACTTTATTTGTAATTTCAGTCATTTCTCCTTTCCCCATCTACATTTGGATGGAAAACCATGCCTCTCTTATTTATGGTTTCTAGTTTCTGCCAGACTTGAAGTTCTCAGTTAGAACAATTAGATTTACATTCTAATCTCTTTCAGCGCTCTCCCTTTTTGATTTATTTCTGCCTCTCGAGTGAGAGTTTGTTTTAATTTGCACTTGGTTTCATACCATTTCTTAAGAACTAATGGGGATTATGTGAGTCAGACTATCCAAGAAAGTTTGTTTCCACTGTTATTCCTGGGTCTTTCAGCTCTGAAATGATTTATGGCTAATCATTAAAGGATGAGATTAAATGCTTCACAATGTTTATAATTAAGAATTGGTAAATTCAACCCATATTAGTTGAGATAATGAACAATTATGGACGTGAAGACTGTTTCTGACTGAGGCAGGAAGGATGGGGGAAATAGCTTATTTGCTAGTGTTTGCATTAAAGGCCTTGACTTGGGGTGACTGGACTCTGTGTTGTGGAGTTAAAGTTTGTTGCATAACTTTTTCATCTTTAATCTTGTGTTTTGAAGTAAGCACCCTGGTCTAGTAAAATGGTTCGATCACAGGCAGAGTGCCTTAACACACCACACTTGTAAAACACAGCAAGAAAATGATGATGGAAAAGGAATAATTCCATAATACATAAACCGGAAGGGCTACAGCATATGAGGAAATATCATTTCAATATAAGAATGAACACTCACCTCAGAGGCTCAAACCAGAGTCTATGCAGACTCAACTCATGTGATCAGTCGAGGTCAGGGGCCATAGGGTTTCCACATTGACTTGCCTCAAAGGCTTGGGCCAGAGTCTACGCAGACTCATCTTATATGATCACTGGAGGTCAGGGGCTGTAGGGTTTCCAACTGACTCGCCTCAGAGGCTCAGGCCAGAGTCTACACAGACTCAGCTTATGTGATCACTAGAGGTCAGGGGCTGTAGGGTTTCCAACTGAGTCGCCTCAGAGGCTCAGGCCAGAGTCTACACAGACTCAGCTTGTGTGATCACTAGAGGTCAGGGGCTGTAGGGTTTCCAACTGACTCGACTCAGAGGCTACACAGCAGTTTCTCACAACATGATGTACCATAACCACTGAAACTCCAATTTACTCGAGCCAAATGATGGATCAGGAATCTAGAGTGATTTTGTGGCAATGCACTACATTATTACCTCATGGTCTAGTGTGTACTTAGTCCCAGCCAGGAATGCTGATACACCATCCCTATGGAATGTACTGAAGTTAGCGTTTTCAGACAACCAAGAATTAATCAGAACACAGTTTTCGCTGGGTAAAAACAACATACACCAATCACAATCAAAACCAAGACACAGAGGTCAACCTAAATTGAACCTAATTGACCACTTATTTACATAACTAAATTATACACATACGTCAGAGTCAAAGAAATACATACTACAGAAGATGATCTCTGCCTTGTGACTGTAGCCTCTGGGATAGGATCCAGACCCCCTCCCCCCTCAATAAAACAAGCAGTTTCAGAAAAAGGATGGTTTGAGCCATTCAAAAGTAACCGAATATGTACATTAACATTAGACAACGTTTCTCCCATTTCGGCCTGCTCTGCTAGCTTTCTGAGACCTTGGACAGGGACAGAGAAGCCCGAAGAGAGGAGAAGAAGGCAAGATGGCTTTATGGGCAGAGAGTCTGTGGGGCCTGTGGCCTTAAACTGAAATGAAATGATCCTTTATTTTCCATTTGCACAAATAATGGTACATTGGAATGCTTCTCGTCGCCTACCCCAACTCACTCTCCATGAGACACACAGACCCATATGCAGGTGAGAGCACGCTTGGGGGTGACAGCACAGGGTCAGCCAGCATACAGCACCCCTGGAGCTGGGGGTTAAGGGCCACGATCAAGGGCCCACATACACAGCCGTAATGCTTCTCCTGAGGCTAAGGCTCATCATTCAATGACATGCACAGAAGTTTAGCTACCGTGTTTATAGTTTTATATTTCATATTTTTTGCAGCTTCTTGGCCAATAGTTGTCCTACAGCACTGCCAACAGTGTCCTTAAAAGGAAACAGTGGACCCTGTATCCCATCTCTGGTGGCGTGTAGGAGGAAGAGGAACACCACGACCAAGGGGGACATGACTAAATGTGTTAGCACCCTTTGAGAAATAGGCTCAAAGTCAAGATGTGCTCTTCTGGAAACTGAAAGCTCTACGATGTTCATCATGGCTATAGTATCTTGAATCATGCTCTATATTTTTGGCTGAAACGAAACTGCGCTGGGAAAAAAAAAACTAATGTTTATTTGCCGAAAGAAATAGTGAGTGGAAATATACGCCAGGCAATACCCGAATAACCACTGGGTCCCTTTAAAGGCAGGGTGTAACAGGTACTGAATTACAGGTGAGCCAGTTCGCCAGAAGCTGGGCATTTGTTATTTGGCAGATGAAATCTGACTCTGTTATTGAGAGAAAAAGCCAGCAGGGAAAATCCTGAAAAAAGAATAGCGCTGGTGTCTCATTGGCCGTTTAGCTGCTCCCTTCCACATACATATTTAAACAAGCTGAATCTACAGCCTGTTCTCTTCAAAATGGCACTTAGTAGATATCTTCAATTACCCCCCACCCCCCCAGGGGTTATTTCTGCTGTCCCGAAAGATTGTTACATAGCTGGGGTGCAATTTTTTTATCTGCATGAGATTAGTAATGTTATTGCACACATATCTTGTTCAGTTTGACAGAGTACTTCGTGTTCCCCTGATGTCTGAAGTCGAGCTTGGATGTAAACGACACGCGTAGCATTGCACGCCATTAGTCATGCCAAAGCTCCAGGGTCCAAAGATGCAGCTTCAAACCACAGATCCACGAGTGACTTTAGTAGTAAAAGAGACTCCAGTAAATGTATTACATGTTATGTATTAGAGTTTAAGGAGAAGTGAAAATTCCAAAAAATATCAAGAATTGTTCTAGAAAAACATTACTAATGTCTTAAATTGTGGCCAAAAGCAATTTATTTCAGGCTGCCTTCCCAGCCTGTGTGAGTAGACACAGCCTTGATCGCAGATCTTCTCAAACTAAACCATAAATATGCTTCTTCCATCACCCGCCCACATTCTTTGGATAATTTTTTGGAGCAATGTTTTTTCTTAGAACATTTCTTCAGAGCAGTTTACAAGAAATTATAAAAATTACATTGTCTTTTGTGGCATAGAGGAAAATACAAGGAAGGTTTGTTTGTGTTTGGTCAGAGAGAAATAACATTGATGTTTTACATTTGAATGGAAATAAAACTTGAAAACTGTGATACACACACAACAGAGCATGAGGGAATGTATGCCAGGACCGCAACGTAACCAGGACCGCAACGTAACCGGGGCCGCAACGTAACCAGGGCCGCAACGTAACCAGGACCGCAACGTAAATAGGGCCGCAACGTAACCAGGACCGCAACGTAAATAGGGCCGCAACGTAACCAGGGCCGCAACGTAACCAGGACCGCAATGTAACCAGGACCGCAACGTAACCAGGGCCGCAACGTAAACAGGGCCGCAACGTAACCAGGGCCACAACGTAATCAGGTCTGCACTACAATGTAAGGGAACAAAAGGGCTCATTTCCTTCTCTGATTTTTCCCTATGGATCTGATCATTGATAACATATAAAACCTCAATTTTTTGATGTAACACTGGAGCTTTTAATGCTTTGTCATTGTGCTGCATCAAATAATAATTGATTGTGCACTTTTTCCAGTGAGTAAATTCTGGCAAGTAAAGAAAAAAGCCAAATTGAATGGGTACATTTTCTACAGAATTCTAATGTGAAAAGTGGTGCAATTTCCCAGAGAATCTGTAACCACGATACCAGCTGCAGCATGTCATAAAGCAAAGCAAAGGAATAGTTACACTGTCCAAAATAAAAGGCAATGAGACAGACTATTGGCCATCCATCCAATTTATAAGTGTTAATCCTTCAGCGAAGGGGTTGGAGGGAGGGTGTGGGGGGGGGGGGGG
>JAODUD010000040.1:28352627-28372066 GCA_026784285.1 Stomatorhinus walkeri | reverse complement strand
GCTGAGCATCAGGGGAGCATACCGACAGTAATGTGCTGAGCATCAGGGGAGCATACCGACAGTAATGTGCTGAGCATGACACACCCGCTGCAGCCTACAGGTGGCGGAGGCCAATGAACGCTGCTGTTACAATAGGAACGTATGAGTGAGAGAGAAGCCTGGCAGCTAAGAACACAGTTTGTATGAAGATACTGCAGGGATGCTGTGTGGACAGCGGCGTAAAAAAGTCCTTGAACCAAAGACTACCCTTGGTGGATCTAACACTTAATGAAGTCACTAGGGTTGCACCGATGCCATTTTTTTCAGACTGAGTATGAGTACTTACATTTGTGTACTTGTCAATACCGAGTATGATTCAAGTACTTAAGGCAGTATACAAGCCATTGAAAATACCAATGACCTAACCTGGCATAACCAGACCAGTACTCAATGACAATTTGACAAGACCCCATCAGTTGATTTACAGTTTTCATGAAGCTTTACCAATGGATAATTACACTTAAGAGTAGGTATGTTAAAATTTTACAACAACCTATCATTCCAGACTAACAATTACCGTCACAGTGCAATAAAATGAAAGACAGGTTTTATTTATTTTTTTGTTGAGATTTGCTTAGCTTGCTACAATCTAAATATTCACGAGTATCAAATGAAATGCATGACATGTGGCCATTTCTAAACAAATACAAACAAAACCATCAATCAGAGAAATGTGTTTTATTCCTCGGACTGTGGTGTGGAGTGGCAAAAAGAATTGAAGCTGGGGTGACAGATTTTCAGAGCTCCTGGGACACTTGTGTAGCGTGTGTGTATGTGTCTTAGCTCGTGCCCAAACTTGTTGCTCATCCTCATCATCATCAGAGAGGGATCAGGGGATATGCACACAAATAAACACATATGTGTCATGACCCGTCCGTTCGAGCCCCATGTGTGCCACGCCCCCTCGCTCCCTGTGTTCAATCCCTGATGGAAACCACCTGTCGTTCATTCGTCTGATTGTAATCATCCGTGTCCTGCCGGTTCTGCCCTGTCTTTTGTATTTAGTCCGCGTCTGAGTTAGTCTCCCTAGTTCTGTCATTGTGATGTCCTGTGGAAGTATACCTGTTTGTTTCTACGATTAAACCCCGTTTCCCTGGATTTGCTCGCCTCAGCGTCTTGGCTTGCTCACTCCACCGACATCCAGGCACGCTTCACCCTTAAAGCGTGACAATATACTTCATCATCAAATCGCTAAACGTTTTTTGACATTGAATTGCATACTTCATGAACATTTCTGATGTTCCTTAAAACATCTCAGTGTCTTTAATGAGGCATAAACATTCACTACTGCTTTTTGGAGAAACTCACTGCATAATCATAATGTATAAATATTCACTATGGACAAACTCAAGGCTTTAAATAGTGCATACATATTCACTATTGTTTCTTGGGCAAACCAAGGGCATTCTGTTTCTTTTCAAAGGGCCATACTGAATGTTAATGCAATATTACGTGCAATGAGTTATACACTTCTGTGAAAAACTGATTCATTTGGTAGCTTCTTTTACTGACTTGGTGTAGCCTCGAGCTATCTTTCGTGCTTGGAAGTGGACAGATGATCATGAATGACTCACTTTCCTTTGCATACAACTGAATAAATGCTTTGGCAATGAGTGCATAAAACTTTAGTAGCACCGTTCGGTACTGGATTAAGGGGACGCTTGCTCCAGCCCCTGATTAAAAAGACGTTTTCTCTTCAGCATGGTTAATCTGTGAGATTCACAGCATGGATCAGCATCACCATCTCCTTTGTGTTTTTTTTTATTGACAGATAGAAATACCTTAAGGCGTAATCCACACAGCCTGGGAGTATAAACGTCCAATTGTGGATGAAAGCTGTCATTGTACAAAGCAATAGAGTCTTGAGAATTATTTTTCAAGACACTGGGATGTATAGCCTGATAATCAGGACCATCCTGGGCAAACCAGGACATCTGGCCACCTTAGATAAAGCTGCTGAAGTACGTAGGCTGATTGCTCCCATTGTATCTTCCATATCTCCTATGGGTTGCCGGCAGTGAAAGTCGCACCACTCCAGATGGTGAAACGTGGGCTGACGGACTGTGTGCAAAGTGGATATCAGGTCTCTGGCAGAAATGGTGACAGCTGAACTGCCACAAATGAGTCTGTTCATACAGGAGGATGGAAAGAGCTGTGTGTGGGTGGAGTCAAATGGGTGTGGGCGTGGCCTCTTAAAAGGCAGGCTGGTGGTGCAGGTTGTTAACGACGACTCAGACGAAGGCACCAGTGGTGCAACTAGCCTCCTTGGTCCACCATACGCACCAGAAACAGCAAGAGATAGAGAGATAGATAGAATCACCAGGCGACTTCAGATTTACTTTCCCTTTGATGTAATATATTCATAATATGACCCAGACAGATTCAGAAACAAGGGACTTGATTAGTCAGGAAAACACAGAACATGGAGGTACAGCTGTCCAATGCACAGATCCACATGAGGGGAACAGAAAACAGGAAGCATTCCACAGCCCTAACAGGGTTATTTCTACACAAACTCACTTCCATCAAACTATGAATGTCAGAGAATTAACTGCCTTTATATATACAAATTCATGCCCCATCCTGCTTGACTCTGTATGCCTGAGACTGCCCTTTCTGACAAAGCTCAAACTAATTTAACCTACCGCTGCACTTCTGATATGCAATATGGACAACGCTGTGCAAGAATCATGTATGATTCACTGTTCAGGTGCATTTTGTTAATTTACTGCCTGATTTCAACGGGACAGACCAAAGAGAATACGCTCGTACAAATCTGAGGAGACTTGTGGGACTGCAACTTAAGGACCGTTGGCACCAGGCGACAAAGGACTGTCACTTAGAAGACAGAAATGAGGTATTTTCCCATGGTGTCATTAGGAGATATTACCTGTATGTGTTCCACAAGGAAGCGTGTTTATAGCGATGCACCTAGATGTCCATGCAGGGATCGTCAGAGTGGACAGCAAGAGAGTGACTATAGTGTCACAAGCAGATGGACGGAATGACAGAGAGGCAGTAAGACAGAGGAGACAAGAATCACAGACAGACACAGAGAACATCAGACAGAACATAAGAGAGATACCCAGTCAGAGTCAGTAACACACAGACAGCAGCAGACAGATGAGAGAGTGTGACAGACAGACATGCAGACAGACAGACAGTCACAGATGGACAGAAGGGGAGACCCACCATCTCACCTCCCCTGCCTACCAGCCCAGCTCCCAAGCTGGCAATAATGTTACCATATTGGTTAAGCACTACCAGTACATTAAATTGGTATGAGTTCTGAACCAGCTTGGTAAGCTACATTCCATTCAATAATAATCTGTGGACATTTAACATGACATGCAGATGAAAGTTGGTGCAGAGTTCCAGGAAACACGGAATGGTAACATACAGACATGCTTATGGCTGTGAAGCTCCATTTGACTGCACATCATGGTGAATCACTAATGATTACAGAGGGATCTTGACCTACATACAGTAGCTGTGGATGACTGTGTTCTCATACTTGATCTTTGGTTATAGCTGTGCCGCCTCTGAATAGCTCTGCAGGAAGACGCTGTGCGGCCAACTTCCTGAATGTGACAGACTTAGACACACTTTAGTGTCAGAATGACAAAGCGCACAGGGACTTATAATTATGGAGATTGTGTTCTCACATCTAGAAACTCCTCAGCAGAACATACTTGTATACTGTGCACCCATGTATAAAATTACACACCTGCTCGTCCTATTATTCTTTACTGCCAATAGTTAATATTGTTCATAATCGGCATGGTGATTTGGCTCAGCAGGCAGCACCATAGTCTCACATCTCCTGAGCTGTAAGATGGTCCCTCAGCTCTAGCACTTTGCATATATGTTTGCAATGATTTCCTTGGGTTCTCCAGCTTCCTCCTGGAATGTAAAAACTTATGGCTAGAAGAAATGGTGTGTGTGTATGTGTGTGTGTGTGCATAGTAGCGCTGGCACGACTGAACACACGTACAAATCTCAGTACACTTGCAAATCTCATTACACATTTAGAGATTCTTTTACAGGTTTATGAATCTGATTAAGCACATGGATTCTGAATATACATTTACAGATTCCTGTACACATGTGCAAATCTCAGTACGCATTAACAAATTCTTTGACACATTTACAAATCTGATTACGCACACATGGATTGAGATACAGTCACACAACTTTCCATACACATTTGCAAATAATATTACTATGATAATAACCCCATAAGAGAGATGGAAGTTAAAAAGTATTCATTGATGCATTAAATATAACTTAGGTACAAAAATTCCATCTGCTCAATTTTTGCTTCACTACATCTATCTGTTTCCCCCACACTTCCACATAACTGGCATTCTCTGAGGTGTCCAAATTGTTCTCTGAGGTGTCCCAATTGCAGAATAGCATAATCACGTAATTAGGGACTAGTTCATGTCAAGCTTAAATCTGGCTATGTTCACACTGCCAGCCACATCGTTCAATTTTTTTGCACAGATCGGATTTGTCTATCTTGATGGTTGACATTCATAACTAAAAGTGACCTGTATCTGACTGTAATGTGAACACATAGGTCCTCTGAAACAACACGCATGCGCACATTGATACGTTTTTACACAAGTCAGCTGCGTCACCAACAACAGAAAACGTCATATCTGTGGGACAACTCATAGCATTAAAAATGGAGGCGTTAGTAGCTTACACATGTATCGCACTTTGCTCTGGAGGATGACAAACAGTGAATCTGCTGTACATGAGCAGGTCGAAAAGGAGGAAAAAAGTCAGGGGGCAAGCTTTTTCGGTTTTCTGTTGTCGCAGCTCCTCCATTTTTACCTTCCCATGCTGCCGGTGCAGGCTGATGATGTCAGAGCATGCGTATAAGCAAAAAGCCACATGAATTCCGATCTGAGCGTTCACATTCAGGTCGCATGGCCACTAATTGGATACGTATGACATGTAATACTCACTGCAGAATTAAATGCGCACCTCAACTCTCCTCTTTCTACCAAACTGTTTGTCGGGAGCTTTACATGGTCAGTATTCATGGTCTGGCTACTATAGCAAACCTTTAATCACTCAAGCATAAGTCAAGGGTTTAGTTTCAATAGTGCCAGCAGTGCAAATCTGGGAGTGTGAACAATGTGAACCATGTATTGTTCTCTGATGAGTCCATCTTCACACCTTCACTGTCTTTCCTACATCTGGGAGAGTTACGGTGTGGAGACCCCCCAAAGAGGCTTATCATCATGACTGCTGCATACCCAGAATGCAGCGCGGGGGAGGATCAGTGATGGTTTGGGCTGTAATATCATGGCATTCCCTAGGCCCACTACTTGTTCTAGATGGTCGTGTTACTGCCAAGGACTACTGAACCATTCTGGAGGATCCTGTTCACCCAGTGGTTCAAGTATTTTACCCTGAAAGAGGTATCAGTATGATAATGTACCCATACACACAGCAAGACTGGTGATGGAGTGGTTTGATGAACATGAAAGTGAACATGAAAATTAACGACTGCGCTCATACCTGGCAGATGAAATTTAACATAGATAAATGTAAGGTAATCCATGCAGGGACCAGAAATATAAAGTACAGATATTTTATGGGTTCCACTGAAATAAAGGTAGCTGATTATGAGAAAGATCTCGATGTGTATGTTGATGCTTCCATGTCCCACTCTCACCAGTGTGGGGAAGCAATAAAAAAGCCAACAGGATGTTGGGTTATATCTCTAGGTGTGTGGAGTTTAAGTCAAGGGAGGTGATGCTAAGATTATACAATTCCTTAGTAAGACCCCACCTAGAATATTGTGTGCAGGTTTGATCACTATTCCTTAAAAAGGACACTGCTGCCTTAGAAAGGGTGCAATGTAGGGCTACAAGGATGATTCCTGGTCTTAGAGGAATGTCTTAGGATGAGAGGTTAGCTGAGCTGAATCTGTTTAGCCTCAAGTAAAGGAGATTAAGGGGAGACATGATCCAGGTATATAAGATTCCAACAGATCTGGATGCTGTTCAGCCAAATGGCTATTTCAGTATTAGTTTAAATACTAGAACTCATGGCCATAAATGGAAATTAGCAGCAGAACATTTTAAACAGAATTTGAGAAAGCACTTCTTTACACAGCGTGTAGTTAGAGTATGGAATAGTCTTCCTGCTAGTGTAGCGCAAGCTAAAACCCTGGGTTCCTTTAAATCTGAGCTAGATAAGATTTTAACAACTCTGAGCTATTAGTTAAGTTCTCCCCAAATGAGCTTGATGGGCCGAATGGCCTCCTCTCGTTTGTACTGTAAATATCTAATGTTCTTATGTTCTTGAACATCTCCCATGGCCTGCACAGTCATCAGATCTGAATATTATTGACACAACTTGGAATTATTTGGAGGAGATCCAAATGTTTCCTACCACGAGCATCGCACATTAAGCATATTAAGCAAGAGGAATGGCTGAAAATGCCTCTGGTCACTGTGCAGGACCTGTGTCTTTCATTCCCAAGACAAACTGACGCCCAAGATAAATTGCTGTTGGCTGCAAAATGAAGCCGTACACCACACTTCTATGTTATTGTGATATGAATGCAGGGCTTTCGCCCCCTGTATTTGGCCCCCACAATGTGATAAAAAAACAACCTATTGGGGAATTTTTCCAATCCCCACAAGGATAATCAATTTTATAAAAATCTGTGAATTCAGTCGAAAAACTAAAAATACCAAAAGTCTTGTATTTTGTTTGGTTACTTATATGCTTAAGATTAGGGCTGGGATTAGGATTATGCCCATAGAAATGGAGAGTCCCCACAAAGACAAAGATAGCTAATCCCTGTGTGTGCGTGTGTGTGTGTGTGTGTCCTGTGGTAGACCAGTATCTCATACTGGGCCCTCCCCACCACCCTGTACCCTGAGGGATAATTTCCAGGCTCACTACAATTTTCTGTTACAGTAAACCATTTTGTTCACTAACTGTCTGGCTCATCAAACCTTCATGCTACGTTACAAAACAAATGAGTGTTTAGGACAGAGGAAGTGCTGCTGGCAGATGATGAACTCATCTCACAGATGATGAGAGCTCACATGATGTTGGCTTTGTGTGTGATCATGACCTTCTGATGGTTCTTCTTGGTAGTGTGGTCAA
Source organism: Stomatorhinus walkeri (assembly GCA_026784285.1). Taxonomy (NCBI): domain Eukaryota; kingdom Metazoa; phylum Chordata; class Actinopteri; order Osteoglossiformes; family Mormyridae; genus Stomatorhinus; species Stomatorhinus walkeri. Next base: position 28,364,887 of record JAODUD010000040.1, on the reverse strand, counting down.
AGGCAAAGTTAGTGATTCGGCCAGATTTCTCCCTGGTGATCGTCTTGAGACACTCAATAACCCCCTTGGCTCTGTGTCACACAAACGGGCCGGGGAAGACGTGCATGTTGAGTTTTACACATGGACAGGCAGCCTGCTGCGCTGTTATGGTAACACAGCAAGGGGACACGATCGCTTAATGTCCCTTTAACTACTTAATGAAAGGTGAACTTAACATCATGCCTCATCAAGGAGCTGTACTTGCCCCCTGTCTGCTCATATATAATTATCAGGTCCAGGATGTTTTGCCGAGTACTGCAGTTGGACAGGCTCTTCACATGGACTGGGTGAGCACAGAGGTTCAGCTTTCGCCTAGAAACGAAACCACCCAGGAATTGTGGATCAACTACCATGGATAGGACAAAAAAAGACATTCAAGATGGCTGGAACAATGGGCCATGGTCTATGCACATACCCACTTGGTTTGTGTTTTTATAAGAGCACAATCTTAACTGCATATTCAGCCATGCATCAATCCTAAAATAATGCTTATGGTCATGTCCCGATCATGCCGCTCCTCCTGAGTCCCACACCCCCTCATTAACTTCGTGTGGAATCTTCTTGATTACCAGCTGTTGCTAGTCTTGTCCAATCGAATCTGTGTATTTAAGTGCTTCCCAGTTATTCTTTCTCCAGTCTTGTGATTAAAGTCTTGTAGTCGCTGACATTTCTCTGTGCCCCCGATTGTGTTCTCCCTCAAATAAACCCTGAGTTTACCCCTTATACTTGGACTCCCGTGCTTTCCTTCCCATCATTCCTTCAGTGGTCCTGACACTTAGTATCAGTGGCAGAGTATTTAACAGCAACTCAATAGTTAAGATCTTAAAAAAGGTCTTATTGGACTTCAAGTTTTGTGAATTGTTTCTTCCCTAACCAAATTAGCACCCTTTATAATGCATCAACTCATTACTTAATTACTCAAGCTCAAGGGGCCCTGGAGAGACCATGCTGTTATTTCTAGCCATTAAGACAAATACATCTTGGATATTTTAGCACACAGGATTATATCACCACAGACAGTTTACTCAAATTGTTAGTTTCTACTTTTCCCCCCCTCTTTCTAACTCCTGTCATATTTTTCCCCGCTACCTATACATTTATGTAATTTTTTTCTGTATTACTGGAAATATTTGATGACTAGGGTGCACTAATCTGATTCAGCACAATGGTCACAATTCTTGATACAATTCTTGATTATCATCAAATATTATGACCCCAAAGAAACCAGTGAAAAAAGTAAAGACTGCAGTCAATTAGAAATTATAATCCTGGAAAGATTTCATAACTGGGTTGTACAGGTCAGCCCTGGCACAGGGTGACTAACACAGTGGGCGTGAGATTTTGTGACCCGAGAGTGGCTTCTGAAAAGTCAATAACATACCATTCATTTTTAGGCAACAATGTATTGTGCATGAAGCTGTCTGGAAAATAGATGCATGGATGTATTGAGCAGGTCTTTAAACAGACACACTTAAGGAAACCAATCGTCATATTATATTGAGCATTCCTAATTAGGGCTGCCATCCGTCCCTGATAATACGGAATCGTACTGTACGCAGCATTTTATGTTCCAGTACGAGACGATCCTGAATTATAAAGGACGAGTGACGACCCTATTCATAATTGTGTCAGGAAATGTAGTACACTTAAATACACAATATGATGCATCACTATATTGGCTTCATCAACTGATTTGGTAGAATTTGTGCATCAGAATGTCAAAGAGCGTTCAAGTATCAGAAAGTAAGATAATGAAACTAAGATGCATCATATGCATATCGTGCTGTTTAAGACTGTTTAACATATATTTCTTTGAAATTTGCCATTTTTACACTGTATAAAAGTAAAGTGGAAATAGCTTAAATAATATAATAAAATAAAAATGAATAAACGTGGCACTGGCTACGTGTTTTGAGTTACGTAAAATGCGTAGAGAGCTAGCGCACGTGGACCGGAACCTCACGTTCATTCTCAGCATCACGTGAAGCTGCGTCTCTAGATATGACACCGAATTTTGTGTAACACCCATTCAGCGGCAGAGGTTCCTGCGCAGTCGCATTGCGGCGGCAAGGAAGGATACGAAGTATTAGTCCTGCAAATCGCGTACTTATTTTAATGCAACTAATACAGAAATTTTTGGTGTGTACATAAAGATGAATGTAAAACATAACACGAAATGTTATGTTATAAATATTGTTACGTAGAAGTACCATGCCTTCACAAACTATTGTAGCGTTATCAATGTTCTCTGCTCAGATCGACAATTAAGCTGGCAGCGAAAGACTAAATAACGAGGTATAATTTCATTGCCACCAGCAATGCAAATGCAAATATTCACCTTCCATTCGGACGGGTTATATGAGGTCAGAGAAAACGCGAAACTGAATTACAAAAAAGACGTTGTTAAATATTATTAACGACTGACATTTTAGTAACAAACACAACATTTCTGAGTTGTCTTTTGGGATACCTGCTATGTAAATTTACAGCACCGAGGTAAATTCTCCGAGTAAATGTTCATCGCTTACCCAAGAGATTAACCAAGCTACGTGTCACTTCCTCTCGTCGTCAGGAGGCAACTAGGATATAACGAGATTTACTTTGATATGAAGAAAATCTACCCAAGTATTCTGTTTTGAACTATAGCACGAGAAGACTATTCAAAACGAATTGTAGGCCTTTTATAATTGTGATGTACATTGAATTTACTCAGTTTCTCCGAATAAAATGTCTCCGTCATCTATACATTTCAAAATCATCCATCCTAGTTTCACTTCCCAATTGTGGCCATCAGTTCACTAACGCAGAAAAAATCAAACTATGTATGGAGAGCAGCTGGTGACACAAAGGGTTAAACAGCCGATCTGTTTACTTTGCAGCAGCTACACGTGGGGGAGAAGGTGGAGGAGGGGATTAGAGATGTGACGTCAGGATGCTTACGCGCAGCCCTAACAACAGACACATTCCCTAGCTGTGAATGAGAGTTCATCTCGGTACGAGACGCGCACCGTGTCTCTGCATCTCTCCCTTCGTCAAAGGCGACTCACAATGTCACTGACTGGTTCTGAATCAACAGAGGACGAAATCAAGGGTAGGTCCCTTATGTGAGTTGAGGACATAGTACAGCAACATTTGTAGTCACATTACTGATAAATTTTTGTGGCGTTATTGCGCATGTGTTATACAACTTGCTCAAAACTGCCACCCGAACAGGAACTGTTAAGGCTAAGAAAAAATAATATAAGACGCTAGGCCTATAAATGTTGCACGTTCTTCATTAACGAAAGCTTTGGATAGCGCTCTGTGTTTCTAGAAAAAAAAGTGAGCAGAATCCGATTGAAATTGACACATATATAACCAATAAGCAAGGTATTGGAGTCGTACTAACAAAAAACAAAAACTTATTGCACAATAACCCTATTCTGAGTAGCTGATGTGTTCAACTGTCCTGTCATGAATTGCTCATGCGCACTGCGTTTATTTGCGATCGTGCGGAGCAGCATGTTTCGGGCTTAGTGCGCCCCTCCCTGACCACTCCGTGCTCCAGTGTTCAAAAGGACTCAGTTGTGCTTGCACGATGTTGTTGGGCTTCCACCCTTTTGAATGTCATTATTCCACTAGAGGCTGCCTCATATCTCACCTACACCACGGTATCGCTGTCGATAAGCAGTTTATAACGACCCGACACTCGACATCACTACACGTGTTAAGTTTCTGTTGCTTTTCATTCAGCCGCTGCTGCAGATGCTTGTGGATGATATGGTTGCGAAACAATAGGCATCTTTAAAAACTGGAGTTCCTTGGAATGACATTGGGGGATGGCGCAGGTGTCTGGTCTTTCGTGGCTTCATGGTGGGTGTTACTGTGATTACGTAATCATCACCTCACCAAGACATCTAGGGCACTGGCACACTGAACTTGTGGCCCACCAGTCATCTCCCTTTCTTTCAGCTCTTCATTACCTTCTCTTAAATCGTGTGTAGAATCCTCCTTTCCACTATAAGGGATGTGCAAGAGAGAAATAGAGGACAAGGTTGCTGTCGTCAAAGAAATGCAAATATGAACATATCGGTGTGTGATTATACTGTTGTTTAATGGTGCCTGCGATTTGTCTTGTATTATTGTCATTCATTGACCAGTTTGTACCATTTGTATGCTGTTCCACACAGTTAACTTTTTGTGTGCCACGAAAGCTTATCCATTATATACTATCATCAGTTCATATTTGCCTTTTGTACATTTTTGTGGCAAATAAAATGCATATAAAGACAGGCATACAGGTAGATATTTGGAAGAGTGGCAGCAAATTTACTAAGGGATATAGCTCAATGAGTGTTGTGTTTTTCCGGATTAATGTGTGAGCTATGCCCATGAAATAGTAATAATTCATTAAATGTTGGTATTTGGGTCTAAGGTGATGCTGCACATGACTTGATGTCATAGTTTCCCAAGCGTTGCAGAATAAAGAACTAATCCTGGGTAGCCCTGCAGCCTGGCAGAATTGGTTTGCAGGCGCAGGTCACGGTGTGGGGGCTCAGGTGCCAAACAGCCTAATGATCTAAGCAGTTTGTGTTGCTGCTTATGACCCTAAATTAATTTTTGTGTGGGCAGTATGAAATGTTGGCACAAGTGATATACCAACTGGTTATTATTATTACCAATTGAATAGCTATCCAGTTCATATTGCATAGTATTTTTAAACACTTTCTTCCATAACGCTATTCTACCAACTATACCGGTTGTCCTCTATCTCTTAGCATCATGGGTGGAACTGGATGGATTCACTACCACGGTGGCCAGTCGCAGGGAGAGTGTCATTGGCCCACAGGGCACCACTTCATCTCTCCTGCAGGGGGAGCTAGAAAGGATCCTCCTTGAGGCACAGTTGGAGTGTGAGAGGAGCACCCATGCGGACGTGTCAGAAAAGTGTGTGCAAATGTTTTAATGAGTTTTAATTAAACTTGGCAGGTGTTTAAATAATAAAAAGGCTGCTTAATAAAAAGGATTTGCCTGCCTCCATAAAATATTCAGCTGAGTGAATGGACTAGATTTCCACTACGAATAAGATGTTGGTTAAGCAGTGGAATATTTTATATGTAGTAGGGATACACTATAAAGATGTATTGATTCATAATGCATTCGTTGTAACAATAGCACCATTTTTTCTACTGAATGGTATGAACTAATATAACAACTAGGAAGATATTTCTCAGAAAACCAATAAACTGGTTTTATTTTGTTTTTCTCAAAACTGTGCTACAATAGCACTTCTCAGGCGTCTCCCCAGAAGACAATCACCCCACAGGTAGCCAGTGAGGAAAATTCTGTCACAGAATGCTTATTACAGGTAATGTGCATGCATACTCTGTACTGCACTGTACTACAGGTGACAGAGAAACATATACCGCTCACAGAAAGTCTTGGCGCACACGATTAATTCTGTAAAAATGTCGCAAATTTATTGGTTTCATAACAAAAGTCCCATTGACAAGCAATGTTTACCTACATATCTACTGCACAGACATTTTCTTTTTAATTATCATAAGTTTGACTCATTCAGTTTTGTTATTGTCCTTCTGTTATTAGTTGCAGTTGTAGTCATTGCGTTTGAAAGGCATAATAAAACACAAATGTTTGGTTTTTTATTGTATTGCAAAGGTGTTGCTAATTAAAAGATCAACTCAGAACAGCTTTTAGAGCTATAATTTGGGTTTCAATTTATTACTACTTGAAACAAATGTTTTACTTAAAAACACCAAAACTTGTTTCCAATGTGTTTTTGTAAACTAATGAATAAAATATTGATTTTAGTTATACTATTATTATATATTAATTATAATATTATAAACATTATTTTATAATATTTATATTATAAAATATTTTTGCTTAATTGAACAAGTGTCCCAAGAATTTCTGAGCACTGCAGTGTAATATTCTATAGGTTAAAAATAAAGTGCTGCACCATACTTTCTACTGCACTATACTGCAGGACACAAGTACACATGTTGCACCATACTCTCTACTGCACTATACTGCATGTCACAAGTACACATACTGCGGCATTAGGCAACTCACTCACGTTCCTCTCGCACTGAAATACAACCTCATAATAATGGTCTCAGAGATCACCCTTTGGAACTGATCAGCATCGGAGAGGACAAGTGCCCAAAGTTCTGGGGAATAGGCAACATAACCAATCATGTGTGTTTTACTTGTTTAATTATGGAAGCCGGAAGACTGGCACCAGTGCAGAAGATGCAGCAGCGCAGAGTGGGTGTGGCAGTGGTCCAGGCGACCTGGAAATCAGCCCCCCAAGTAAGCACACGTGCCTTTCTGGCTGAGCCCCAGATCACCGCTGCTATACTATTAGCTGCTGTATTTGTTCAGTCTTACAGTGCCGTTTTCACACTGAATGTCCCTTCTTTTGCACTACCGTCTCTGGCTGGCAGTGAATAATCTACATATTAATTGGCTCTGTTATAGGTAACACAACTACAGATTATACATAGATTATTTTCTTACCCTCTGGTACCCCACCCAGGATGCACCCCCAGCCTTGTGCCCTGTGCTGCTTGGGCTCAGTTGCGGGCCCCCCATGATCCTGTGCAGGATACATGCTTAGAAGATGGAAGGATCGATGGATGGATGGATTTTATCAGACATGTGTTCCTTAACAGAAGTGCATACAGTACTGTGCAAAATCTTAGGCAGTCAGAGGGAATGTTTAAAGCTACTTATTTGAGTTGCATATGTGCTCAGAACAAAAAACACAACTTAACATTAGAACTTGTGAATATTAAGAGTAACACAAAAAACTACCTTTTTTTGTTCTCTCACTGATATCTTGCAGGATGGCTAGAACACCGCTACAGTTCCCAAACCTCTCCTCAGGGGCACCCCAGCCATTCCATGTACTCATTACATTTCACCACCCACTCACTTCATTAATTAATTGAATTAGTTGTTTTAAAAGTTAACGAAGTATTGATTAGCAATACAAGGTGTGCCAGCAACCCAGTCAAAAAATACTACTGGAGGTTTGTGGCACACACTGAGGTGACGTTAGGACAAGTTTTGAAATGGTCAAACTAGCACACTTTGTCAGACGTAATTTCATAGTTTTACGTGAACACAAAGATAATCTCAGCATTGTTTTCTTAGACTACTTAAGATTTCTGCACTGTGCTGTATGTAACATGTTTCTCATTGAGGGGGACACCAGCAGATCCACCCACTGGGTTTTAAACTTTAAAGCTTTCTAGTGTCTTAAGCCCTTCACCAGTAGATTATAAATTTATTCTAAATTTAAACTCAGATGATAATTACCTTCCCCACCCCCCATCACTATAATGACATTGAGCAGTTTTAAGATTGATTGAGGGGTGATAATTTTGACTTTGGTCATTTTAACATCTGTTTTGTTTTTCCCTCAGTTTCTCTTCTTCTCACTCTATTTTTGCACATTCATTTCTCTCTAATCCTGTTGTCTCTCTCTCCAACAGAAAATTGATGTTTCAGCAGCCAAAGCGGTCAGGTTCTCTCGGTGTGGGGAAGAGCGGCGTGATAAAGTGGGGATTCTTCTCCTCTGAGATCTTCCTCCTGTTCGTACCATCCCTGGTGACCTCACACCTGCTCACACTGGCGTTGGGGTGAGCATGTTACTCTTTCACAGTGGGGCCAGTGAGATTGTCAGTGCTTCTGCAGTGGGGTGAAACACAGCTCACTGCAAGTGGGTTTGTACTCTAATCACTGACACTGGCCTGTACCACAAAGGCAGAGATACTGTAGACTAGAAAAACCTGACATTTAGACTGAGCAGATGAGTCACTCCATAGTGAACTGAATTGCAACACTGAATTCTGTATGAAGTTTCAGTCACAAGACTAAGTCACAATGACAACTTTCGGTCTTTGCGTTTCAGGATTTTTCTGGGAAAGCGACTGGCAACCTCCTCTACAAGCCCGCTGTGAAGTGGACTCCAATTTTACCATGAAATCCCCACTGTAGGGTCACACTCATCTTCATTGATGATGACGATGTCCCTCCTTTGATGCCGCCAGGTGCATTAGCGAACCAATCATTCATTGTATAACTCTTGCTTTGTCGTTTGCTCACTTTGATAGCAGTTAGCAGACCCTTCTGCTTTGCGGTACAGCAGAAGACAACCATGAGAATCAGCGGCAGGAGAGTAACAAATCAGAGAGTGGTTAGGTGGACTGTGTTATGACAAGGAGGATCATGAGAATTGGAGGGGGGGCAGAGTGTGACTAGTGAGATTCCTTGTACCAAACAGTTCGGTCCAACATGTATCGCTGTGATTCTAGTCAACATTGTGACACGTTCTTCATTGCGGACTTCCTCTTATGTAAATGCATCCCCGGATCACAAAAATAAGCCAGTCCTCATACTTCAGCAGACCCACGTTACAGCAGAGGGAGGCTTCTCAGTACAATACCTCACCCCCCAAAACAGCTACCCGTGACACCCATGTCGACAATTACAATTATGTAAAATAAATTTAGAAAAACAAAAATATAACAACCATAATGAACTAAACTAAATCTTCTCTACTACCGAGTATATCAGCATGTCTTTAGCTATAACCTAGTTGTTTTTCAGTATGAATTTCCTGCCAAAAACGCCTTAAATGCCACAGGATGACTAAGAGGTTGTTTCTGCTTTGCTCTGGTGGTACAGAGGCTCAGATGATTTCTCAAATATTTGCTTTTGTTTTTGTGGCCTGTACCACAAAGCAAGATTTCTTGCTCAGCCAGATAACGTCCGAACCAAAATTAAATCCATTTAAATTAAGGTACGTTAAAGTTATCCAGCTAAGCAAAAAAACCGGCTTCGTGATACAGGCTCTGCTCTTACCACCTACTCTCTCTCCCGTGCTGGGTTACTTTTTTTGGGAAACCAAAGTGTTCTCAAACTGGCAATTATAATGGACTGTACAAGCATTAGCTGTAATCAGCACGTAGCCACAATTAGCATAATATTTTCTGTGTTGAATATCTACATCTGTGAATTTAGATTTCACGTGTCAATAAATGTATTAATTCATTTCATTGTGCAAACCGAAGCAAAAATATATGGAAAATATACGGAACGGTACACAACACATCCATATGCTGTTATAGGCTAAGAGGAAAATTTATGTCTTCTGTCACATCGGCATTGTAACAGGGTTCCAGTGCAAAAATCAGACACAACCTTTTCAGTCTCACTGAAATGTATGCAATGTGTATGAAAGCAATTTCACAATCTATAGGGTAGAAAGAGCTGGCAACCTTGAAATAGGTATAAGGATATGGACTGACAGAAAGATTCCCTGCTCAGTTCATAGGTCCAGCATGAATATTTATATCACTATATCACAGGTACCTCATTATGAAATTTGCGCCCTTGACTGGGTGAAAAGGGAACATTTCCAGAAGACCAAGGGAACGGTTTCCCTTAAGTCCAGAGGTCCCTTAAATGCTCTCTAGTGCCTGAAGAGTGTATGTGCAATAGTGTATTTCAGAGAGTTCAGTGAAGACTTTCATCTCCAGCACAATGTGCCACAGACCCAAGGCTAACTGATCAATGACAGTCACCCCATTCTCAACACATGGCTAATGAGTCAAGGCAGCCGGACCCGACTCAGCCAGCCAAGTCAGCCCTTCTCGATTCTGCTTTATTCCTAATCTCTAAACACAGAGGTAATCTTAAAGTATCCCCTGGCTTCGGAGAGTCAAAAAGGCATCAACAACCTTCATATGCAAGTATATCTGATATATAGTGAGTTCTGCATGTTGATTAGTAGTACTAGTCCCCCCCACCCTTGTTTCAGTGTGACTCACCATCACTCCAGTCCCAAATCATGTGAATAACCTTCTGTCTCCCTGGCCTTTGTCTCAGTCCCAGACCCGTGTATCTTTGTGTCTCTTTGTGTGTTGTGTCTCCCCAACCCACCGCAAACCAATCCCTGTCCTGCCGTGGAAAAGCAAACTTAATAAATCTCTCACAAAATCCCAGTCACGTGGTTCTGTCCAATGACCGTCGTGATTTCTCTCACACAGATTATAAACTGAAATGGTAACAGGGCAGTTTGAAGGTGGGGGAATGAGACAAACCCTGAGAGATCAAAGTGAACCAACGGACAGCCATGGAACGATGCAGGGCAACAGCACAGTACAGCTGCAGGGCGTCTGCAAGCCTTGGACTGCAAGTGTCACTCGTCCCTGTTCTATGTAGTATGTTCTGTGTATGTACACACACACTCAGAAAGCACACACTCTGCTTTTATCCATTTTGGTTTACTTTGACCACCTTTCATATATGTGGGGGAAAAAAAAACATTTTTATTCAAATTAAATTAATATATATTACCAAAATAGGCAAATGGCAATTTTATTACAATAGCTCACAGATGGCTATGTCACATCTTCAAGACAGTGGAGTCCTTAAAAACAATAAAATGATCCAAGGTGCCATCATGCTGTCATTAATACTGAAGTTTTATAATCAAGTATAATTATCAGTGTATCTGATAAGCACTCATGTCTGTTGAACAGCTCATATGTAAACTGCGAGAACAGCTGCTTCAGTTGGCTACCCAGGGGGAAAAAAAAGTTGCTTGCCTCAAAAGTACAAGGAAAGTGAAACCTACTGGCTGAAATCACTGCAGTAACAATGGAGCGTTCGTGGGCGGAGCGTGAGAGAGCATGCTCAGTACAGTATGGGGCAGAGTGTCACAGAGCGTGCTCAGTACAGTATGGGGCAGAGTGTCACAGAGCATGCTCAGTACGGTATGGGGCAGAGCGTCACAGAGCATGCTCAGTATGGTATGGGGCAGAGCGTCACAGAGCATGCTCAGTACGGTATTGGGCAGAGTGTCACAGAACACGCTCAGTACAGTATGGGGCAGAGCGTCACAGAGCATGCTCAGTAAGGTATGGGGCAGAGAGTCACAGAGCATGCTCAGTAAGGTATGGGGCAGAGTGTCACAGAGCATGCTCAGTAAGGTATGGGGCAGAGTGTCACAGAGCATGCTCAGTAAGGTATGGGGCAGAGAAACAGCAAGAGGCACAGATTACAGCAAAAAAAAAGCACCTTAAGTAGCACAAAAGAAAGCATGCCAGAGATCTGATACATAAATAATTAATTCCTGTGTAAATCTGGAAGGAGTTTCCACAACCCCCCCCGAAAAGCATCAAAGCTAGATCATGGCCAGAATCGGCATCTCTACCAGAGCGTCCAGGGTGGTTGCTGCAGGGGAAAAGATGCCAGACCAGACACGTTTACCGGGATGGAGATGACTGCCCACGGAAGGGAATGCCTTTGCAGAGATCGACGAATCATATGCCTGAAGGAGTATAACGAAACACGAGAGGCACCTCAGTCGTGCCTCTAATATGGGCACATAAGGTCACAACACATAGGTGAGAAACTTCTACATGCCGGTGCACTGTATATATGCACTACATGTAGTTTTTGGTCTGGAAGATGTAAACGTCATTTTGTCTGCATATGGCAAATTTAAATTGAATTTGAAATGTGAGATGGCTACAAAAACAAGTCTGAAAAGACAACACACAAAACTCCAAAGACTTAATAATAACAGAAAAATAATGACTGAACACTAGCATAAGATTGTCAATCTAGTTCAACGTTATTTGTATAGTTAATTTTCACAACACTTCATCGTCTCAAAGCACTTTACATTATCCCTGCCCAAAGCCCCCAGTGATCAAGCCAGAGGTGAAACATTGGGAGGAGCCAGACTCAAAGGGAGAGTCCATCCTGCAGGGAGCAGCAGAGGAAGCCCTAACCCTAACCAGACCCAAAGGGGGAACCCATCCTCCAGGGGGCAGCAGAGAAAGTCAAAACAACAAAATAAGATAGTCAGAGGCAGTTCTTTCTGGTCATGTGTACGTGTAGCCAGCGGAGCACCTTACCCGTCACGGCCCAGGAGGAAGAGTGCTGGGATGCTCGGCAGGTCCGCAGTGCCGTCGGTGATCATGTCCAAGTACTGGCTGTCATTGTCAGAGGCGCTGTCAGCAATCAGCACGGCTCGTCCACCGGCCTCCTCCACAGCCCGCGCCTTCTGGACAAAGGAGCACCCTCTGTGTGCACGGATACACACACGCGCGGTGTCACACAGCACGGATACACACACGCGCGGTGTCACACAGCACGGATACACACACGCGCGGTGTCACACAGCACGGATACACACA
>JAODUD010000040.1:28314723-28337583 GCA_026784285.1 Stomatorhinus walkeri | reverse complement strand
CAATGGGTTTTTAAAAGGAAACAATTTTCACCAACACCAGTGACGTCAGAGAGGATGTTGAGAAGACAATTTTGCATAGAATTTGCCTGCCTTGTGGGTGAGAAATAGTGAGGGAAGTGAGAAAGGCAGAGGAAGAAGGAAACAGCCTTCTATCAATGACGTGACATTAATGCTAACTCTCGATAATTCACAGTAGAGGCTTTTTGTCATCTTTAGAAATACAAAGAGATGCACGGAAACATGAAAATCACGCAGAAAAACAATGACTCAAGTTGTCTAATTACATTTCTGCTTGTCACCTTAAAAGTGTCAAAGTCAACAACAGATTGAAAAAAAATCTATCTGTGCATGTTACTGTAGACAAGGTGGATCAGAGCCCTAAGCTCTTCATTTTCCCTTAGAGATTAAAAGTTTATCTGTGTACTTTGGGGCTTAAAATCCAAAACTTATTTTCTCTGAAACAGGCCCAAAATGCAACCAGCCACAGACGGACTCATATTCAGAGGTTTAGTACAATACAGAATGTCGGGTACTTATACTGTAGACAATAAAATAAATTCTTTTGAAGATATTTCATATTGAAACTTGCAGTATATTACAGTTTGGTCAGAGTCAACTTGCAAAAAACTTTTGTTTTCCAATGTTTGGCATTTCAGGCCCAGAAGCTACAAATCCAGACCAAGATTTTATTTCTACCAACCAGTTGAGTCTCTGTGACTATAAATCTTTATGCTCAACTGGTTGGTTGAAACAAAATCTTGGTCTGGATTAATAGCTTCTGGGCCTGAAATGCCCAGCATTGCTGCTTTGTCTGTGCCTGGGGTTTTGTGTATAATTATCCCTATATTGTTGTCTGTTGGGGTGAAAATGACGATGTCTTCTACAATAAATATGTATGACCAAAAACAGTTCTACTTATATTTGTAACTCCTGGGTTTAAAATTCCTGGAGAATAAATTGAATGACTGGTACAATGTGAGTGTGAGTTACTGAGGAGAGATGGGAATCCCCATATGTGTGAGGTGGCGGGAGTACAGTCATCACCATTAACAATCCAGCACTGAGACCAGCACCATAGATAACAGCCATACCAATAGTGCAACATGTTTATTTTATTGTCCCCCCGAAAAAACAGCAAACTGAAGTTTTGCAGAAGTTGTATAATAACAGGTCACATTGGCCACATTCAGCACCTAAAACACATTAAATTTCCATATGATTAACTTTATTTGTGGATCATATTTAAAAGCGGCAATAATAATTAACTTAAATAGCACTGTATGTGCAACCCTTCAATGTTTATATATATATATAATATATGTGTGTGTGTGTGTGTGTCTGTGTGTGTATATTTATATATATATATTTGCTATCACTGAAATGCCTTCTCTCTTTAACCCTTTCACGCATGGTGGTCACTACAGTGTACAGCTAATCAACAGCCATTAAATTGGAAATGCACAGGTCTCAATGGTATAACTGCATATCAGCCACTACAGTGGACATGTGAATGACTTTTTGAAAAAATGCATGTTGAAAAAAAAAGTTTACAGCACAGAGGGTACAATGGCATCTTAATTTAATTAGCGACTGGGCTGATACCTGCCAGATTAAATTTAACATAGATAAATGTAAGGTAATCCATGCAGGGACCAGAAATATAAAGTACAGATATTTCATGGGTTCCACAGAAATAAAGGTAGCTGATTATGAGAAATATTGTGTGCAGGTTTGATCACCATACCTTAAGAAGGACATTGCTGCCTTAGAAAGGGTGCAACGTAGGGCTACAAGAATGATTCCTGGTCTTAGAGGAATGTCTTAGGATGAGAGGTTAGCTGTTTAGCCTCAAATAAGGAGGTTAATGGGAGACATGATCCAGGTATATAAGATTCTAACAGGTCTCGATGTTGTTCAGCCAAATGGCTAGTATCAGTCAGTATTAGTTTAAATACTAACTTGTGGCCATAAGTGGAAATTAGCGGGAGAACATTTTAAACTGAATTTGAGAAAACACACAGCATGTAGTTAGAGTATGGAATAGACTTTCTGCTAGTGTAGTGCAGGCTACCTTTAAATCAGAGCTAGATAAGATTTGAACAACTCTGAGCTATTAGTTAAGTTCTCCCCAAACGAGCTTGATGGGCCGAATGGCCTCCTCTCGTTTGTAAACTTCTTATGTTCTTATATAAAGGAGAAGACACTGGTACAACACATGAGTGCAACCAAGGCAGGATAATTGTCAATTAAGACGCCACAGGGTAACACAAAAAGCAGATCTGTGACTGGTGCTCTCCTACTTCATACCTTCTAGGAATTATCAACAAATGTAAAGACAATTTAGCTTTCACTTTTCACTGCTTAAGTCCCAGGAACTGCAAAATGTTATCTTAAGGGGTTATTTGTATTGGCTGCATTGTTGTTTATAGTAAGTGAGAATTCCAGCTAAATATTAAACCTGATTCTCAGTTTTGCTCATCATGCACAGTAAGCAGAAAAAAAAGCTACCCCCCTATTTTCCACGTGACAGCTAAAAACGTTCAAAAACAGAATAACAAAAACCTACTGCGGCCTTGTATCCTGTCCAGGGTGCTTCCCAGCCTTGTGCTCCATGCTGCCCAGTTTGGGCTCCAGTCTGACTACAATCATACACTGGGTACAGTGGTTTTGGATGGATGGATAGATGAATGGATAGATTTTCTTCCAACAACCATCTACAAACTAGTAAGAGAAAACACAGGAATTTGAAAAATTAAACTTTTAAAATATTACTAAATGCGTACATTTAGTGAAAATAATAATAATGATAATAATAATGATAATAATAATGAACATTATCCCAGCCTCATTTATCTCAGCATTCATTTTTTTTCAGAAATAACCAGGGACTTATCTAACAGCCTTTTGTATATCTCAGGTTCTCAGGTCCATCAGGCTTGGAAAAAAAACCAGCAGCTCACCAGCAACCAGATCAGCCCCTGCTATGTCTGTCATTTCCTTGTTTGGCCAGCAGGTGTCAATGGCCATCCTGTCCTTTTCTCTTTTTCTTTAGGATTAGCATTTTTTGTTTTGTATTTACATATTTCAGTATGGATTCCTGTTTTTGTACCATTGTGAGTTATACCTGGTTATTGTTAATTTGGAGTCATTTTCTGTAACCTGTAAAACTAGCGTTTGAGGTCATAGTGTTTTATAATAATTTACTCCTGTTCTCTTCAGCCGCAAGTCCCTAGTGCAGTGTTTCCCAACCCAATCCTCGGGGGACCCCGGACAGTCCATGTTTTTGCTCCATTCCAGTTCCCAGCCAATCAGGAACATCGAATACCTGGTTCAGACGCGCTGGGAGCTGAAAGGAAGTAAAAACGTGGACTGGGTTGGGAACCACTGCCCTAGTGTGTAATTAGTAATGGCCATATCAGTCCAACTCATCCAGCCTCATTGTCTGCATGTATTAGGGGCAGTGTGTGGCCCAGTGGGCTAAGCTTGTGTGCTTGTAATCACAAGGTCGTGGGTTTAAACCCAACCTCAGCAAGTCTGTGGGTCCTTGAGCAAGGCCCTTAACCCCCAGGCCCCTTGGTGCCCCAACAACTGGCTGTCCTTTGCGGACAGCTTGCTCTACAGGGATCAATAAAGTATCAATTATTACATGTGCCTGCTCCTCTCCAGTTCCTCTGTAGGTCATTGTAGGTCCTGTATGTGTTCATATATGTGATTCCTCCATGATTGGTTCTAACTCTCATTGGTTTTGTTCTGTCTTCCCACCTTTTGTTTGCGACCCCTTTTGTTTCTATATTCTTTCGAGTGCAGTTTATCATAAAACTTCCCCTTTTGCCCAATTGGGCGGATTGTTATTCACCCTGCTAAATCTTGACAACCAGTGATGAAGAAATCTTGCAAGATAAAGATACATTTTCATGCGGAAAACCTTTATTATGCCAAAAGGAAACTGTGCTTGCAGCAAAATTACAGTGGCACATTAGATACAGCTACAAGCAAGCAGAAGGCCCTTGGTTATCATGTGCTATGCAAATGCTGGCAATGTGGACAACAAGGCGAAAATCAGTCTTAAAAAAACAAAAGTATTTTAAAAGTGTGTAAGGATACCCCACTGACCCAATGACAAACTCCAACGGAAGCTTTTCTGTCCCTGCAGCTTTCTCCCTGCATTTCTGAAGAATGTTCAAATTAAATTTAATCTGACTCCAAATTATTTTATTTAATTATAGGTATATTTTATTCATGGTCAGTATATTTTTTGGTGGTTATCCTGAGACCTTTCTTTGCTCTCGGTTGATTAAGCAATCCACGGACACAATATGAAACCAGCTACGTCTTGGGACAGGGACTGCGGGGCAGCTATAAACTGTCACAATGTTGGTATGTTCCGTCAGTTCAGCTCGGGGACCGACACCCTCTCAGTGCGTCCGATTGATTAAACTCAGAGACTGCAAATCAGCTAATAACTGCGCAATATTGTGTATCCACTAACCTCCAGGTCGACTAGTCTAAGTGGTTAGTCATAAATGTAGAGTGACTAGACTGTAATGCCCCATTACATTAGTCTCATCATGTGTATTGAAAAATTTCGGTACTATCATTATCTAGGAATCTGCTAGAGATAGTAATTTCAGAAAGATAAGAATTTATAAAAATTATTTACTGGGCAGACATATCACACATCAATTACAAAGGAAAGCGTAAAAATTCACTGAAAGTGAGCACTTGACTACATGACTATACCAATCATGCAAAACAATATAAAGAGTCAGACTAATACATACCCAGCAGAATTTACACACAGTAAGTGTGAGTAACTTGCGGGAGCTCTGCAGATCGTGTGACTCACCAGTCATCATGTGGAGCCCCTTAAATAACATGTGAAACAAGTGAAAAAGTTCCATTATTACCAATGAAGAGATATAGAAACTTATTTCCAAAAGATATAGGAATGGACAATAAGCATCCATCCATCTTCTAACTGCTTTTCACAGATAAACATTAGATGGTCGGTTGGACAATTAAGACTGGGAGCAGAGCCTCCTAAGCGGGCACAATTTGCCCAGCTTTCTATAACTCTATAAAGAAATACTGCTCTAAGTCTGAGATCATTGCACTAGTCATACAGCCTGCGAGATCATACAAATGAGACTTATCACACGTATCTACACCACCTGCAGTCACACAACTGTGTCTCACATCTAAACATTATGAATGGACTATGTGTAACCCGGGTCTAGGAAAGATGGTGAGAAAAAAGGGAGAGAGGAAGGGATGACATTTCTCAGCAGAGTGTCTGTGCAAACATGCCAGTGAATCACTTCTCACTTCATAATGAACCTCATAGACAACTTGACCCAAGTCTGGAAATATAACCGTTTAAAGGAACCTCAGTCAAAGACTTAAATGTGCTGCATGTCATGTTTACTTTACGTGACTCCAGGTAAAAGGTCTTTTTGAAAGAATTACGAAGGAGTCTCTCCAAAAGTCTCTGTGAGTCATACAAACACGTGTTTCAAATAAGTTAGTAGCTCCAACTTTAAGTAAGATGTATATCTATTTGAATCTCTGTTTTATAGCTCTGTCTCTGAGGTCAAGGTAGGTCAGATCCATTACGAATGCTGCATCCATGCACCCATCCATTTTGTGAAATCACTTATCCTATTCAGGGTAATGTGGGGTCCAGAGCCCATCCCAGAGGCTGTGGGGGCAAGGCGGGGAACAACCTAGGATGTGCCAACCCATCACAGGGCACACTCGCACACCATTCACTCTCTCTCTCTCTCTCTCTCTCTCTCTCACACACACACACACACACACACCTATGGGCAATTTCAAAGCCTCCGCATGTTTTTGGACTGTGTGGGGAACCCAGAGTACCCAGAGGAAACCCCACGATGACATGGAGAGAACATACAAACTCCACACCCATGGAACCTGAACTCAGGCACGCTGCATCTGTTTTGGAAAATTAAAAGTGACTGTGATAGGCTTACAGTCTTGCGCCACCTGTGTCTCACCCCTGGGAATTACATATTGCCTTTGAGTTAATGAGCTGCAGGTGAGTATTTCTGAGAAAAGACTCAATCCCCCAAAATCGCTTGCTGGAAGTTTGCCAGCTGTTCTTTAGAAATGCATGCAACTACACTTCCTCTCTGACTCATTGCAAAGGGACAGCTTGTTTCTCTGAAGATTCATTTAGAGACCATTGGTACACATTAGGTCAAACAGCTGTGAGCAACACCGTGCTCTGCTATATTGGTTCACTTATTAACTTTAGGAAATATCTGCTTCCTGTTGTTTTTACCTTACATACCCCTTCAGGAAGGTGCACGTGTTTGTGTCTATGTGTGTGTCTGTTTGTACATGTTCCAGGTCAGTTTTTATGGACATGATATATGTACATAGTGAGACAAACTGATTAGAGATAAGAGCAGGAAGGGGATGGAAAAGGATAAAGATGTGGGGATGTGATAGGCTCATTCATGTCATTCCAAAATTCAAATTCAATTCAAAATTCACTAGTGACCTCTGTGAGTCAGAGGACACTCAACGTGCTTTATACCTGAGTGGTTTAAAGCCACAAGAAAGTCTGTAGACAACAGATACAGCAGGGTTGCCAACCTTGGTGAGCTAGCTGGCCTTAGATTTTCATTTCGAGACAAGTCTTTACACACGCATTTACAATGTATGTTACAGTTTTATCACCTTGCAAACTGTCTGTACGGTTTGCAAATTATTCCAACGCTTTAAATGTAGCTAATTTTTTGGTTTATAATGGAATAATATAGATTTACCGTAAGATTTCTTGCATGAGTGTAAGAGTTAGAAGGCATGAGAGTTGGCAACCCTGATACAGTATGGAAAACACACAGTCACTGAGGGAATATAGACACTGCTGTGATGAAGCATTTGCCCCCTTCCAAATTTCCTATATTTTTACTTATCCATAACACTTAACTGTGTCTGATTACCAAACAAGATTACACTGCAAGACAACAAAATAATATTAATAGCAAAACTTATTTCTTCTCAAAGCATTATTAGTTATGCAATTAATGTCACCTAAAGAAAAAATAGATGGTTATTATCATTATTACAATTAATTTGCATATTTTGTAAAACAAAAATCTACACCTTTCTTTGATACAACTTGCAGCTTTTGATTGTGGTGTCACTTTTCAGTAATTTCAAGCAAACATTATATGTGATGTATTTATACGATGAAAAAATAATTTAAATAAACACACAGTCATTCAAACTTCAACTCTTTTAAATTCTGTTTTGTCTCATAACACAAAACAGCAACACCAAATATGGCCACTTTTGACCTGCTCGCCATTTTTGCCTAAAAACAAATGCTTATGTTATCAAAAACTACATTATATATAGTTATATTCTACATTTATTACAGCCAAACACACCTTGGAGCTTCAAGAAACCACCTTCTCTTGCATATCCCTCCTTCCCGCCCGCCCCCTCCCCTTCTGCAGCCTCAAAAATTATATTTGTGTTTTTCCACTCACACCCTGTCCTGATCATGCTCTGTCTGCAAGTCATCCATATACAAGGCAAACTATTTCACAGTCTTGTATAATCTTGTATAATTGAACATAAACACCTGTGAGATATAACAAAAAATACAACGGTAGGATGCGGGCTAGTGGTGTCCCTGGTATGAGATCGTTTATTGGGCATTAAAGGTAAAACAGCACAAACTGAGATGCCTTGAGTCCTGTTAGCTGTTTCTGAGGTGAGTGACACTAGGGCAAGTGCACTGCAGCCGCATGAGTGTACATTTAAATTCATTAATTGGGACTAAGTGCAATAAGGAATGCTGCCTAGTGCTCTGTCTGTATTGCTTCGGTTTCTGGTCATTTGGTGTTCTGTTATAGTCAGTAATTTGTTGCTTATTTGTTTTTTTTTGTAGTATTCGGCTACGTGACACGGTTGCTCAAGGGAGGGTGTAAATATCCTTCCGCATAGCTGCTAACACTGCTGTTCTTACAGTTACATCTGGTAAGTTTGACAAGACAGAATGTTTATTATTGTTATGTTTATTATTGTCATGTTTCATATTCCGTGTATTACACTTTGTCTGTATTTTGCCAAGCCAAATTTAACTCGAAACTCACCTTTTTCAGCCATGTTATGAATGTGTGCCTGTGAATGTAAATAATTGTATGTTTCTTGTGTATTTCATAGACTGTTACAGTTTGTTGAAAACTACTGCTGTTTCTGCACAACAATGATGAATGTTATCTATCTATCTACTGTATCTATCTAATCAGACTAGTTGTGGTCATGCCTGGGGAGTTAGTGAATGAATGGCGCTTTTCCACTGGCATACAGGAAGTCAGCCATACCAGACCTATGCCACGCAGAGACACTATACTTACAGCGCAGTTTCAGTTCGCTTTGGTTTTCTACTGCAGGCTCGGTTCCAGCATTGTTGGGTTTGGAAAGCAACAGTGTCGTACACCTGAAGAGGTTCTTATTTACTGTTCATCTGGTGTACATCATGATTTACCATATACTAATTTCCACTAGCATGTCTGTGAGAATTGCTGTGTTAACCAAACATTAGCCAAATTACTACTTACTTAAATAAATTTGCATTACAAATCCATAGCTCTTTTTTAAGTTGGAAGTTGGAACTTTTAGAAGTCATCAGGAATGCATCAATAAATCGCTATGTGCAATACTATCAATAATGAATACTATATAGAATATGCTCTTTTTTCATTCAGATAATCCATGCATATTGACAAATCATTAGTATCTTGTTGCATTTCGACTAATCAGATGGTGGTGACGCAACCCGCTGGGTCTAGTCACACTTTTGGTCCTGCTAGTAAACAAGACCATGACAGTTTGGGTACGGTTTGGTTCTTGGTAGCTTGGGTACGGTTTGGTTCTTGGTAGCTTGGGTACGGTTTGGTTCTTGGTAGCTTGGGTACGGTTTGGTTCTTGGTAGCAGTGGAAAAGCACCATAACTGACACCTGAGGTGTGCATGTATGTGTTCACTTTGGGCTGCATTTTATGTATGAAAGGTGCTTTATAAATTATTTTATTATTATTATTATTATTATTATTATTATTATTATTATTATTAAATGGAAGGACAGAGAATCATGAACACAGTAGGTGTATCAGAGGAGTCCACATCAACAATCCAGTAACAGCTTTGGGAATGGCACGGGAAAAGATGAATAAATGTTACAGTTTTCCCAAAATAACTGAAAATGATGCAATACCGCATTATGTAATAACTTCACAGAATGTTAGAAATTTATACATTTTATACACATTTCATAATGCAACATCTCCCTATTATTATTATAATCATCATTCAATTTGTTACTACATAATGCGGCATTATTACATAATACATTATTACATGCTGCAAGGGTTTATTAAATCTAATACATACCATTAAAGCGCATTATAGGTGACAGCTTTACTACATAAAATATGTTGCAGAAATGCCTACATGAAATGACATGGAATTTGCTTCAAGTGTTGTGCATTATCTTCACATTCCAGACACAACTCCAAAAGCAGCCTGAAATATGGAGAGTGAAACAGAGATGACCGCATCACAGCTGTGGCACATATCTATCTCCCCCCCCACCATGGGTCTCTCAGTCTGTACATCAGAGCATGGTGGGGTGGATGAAGTGCACACTTCAGCATCATGTGGCTTGTGACAATAGCACCGCTGTGAAGTCACGTTCCAAGATATGCTTTGTCCGTGTGTTTCCTAAAGGTCAATTGTATGTTGTGCTTGTCGATCAGAGCAATAGGTCTGATGAAAGTACTTGGAGCTGTTCAGAATCAAGGGAAAGGTGTTTCTCTATACTCTGAAAACCTGTGCTGGGCTGATGGAGTCTTCTCAGAGAAGGGCAACAGGCTAGGAAACAGACGCATTGAACGGTAGAATATGCTTTACTCATTGGCATTGTTCTTCAGACATATTGAGGTACAAGCACCACCCAGTGGAGTACACAGGAGCTACCATCAGCAGTATCTACAAAATTTTAGCCAGTCTATATGACCCTCTTGGTTTCCTGATTCCCTTTACCACCAGGGTTAAAGTGCTGGTACAACAACTGTGAGCTTAACCAAGACAATGGGATGCTCCACTGCTTCTAGTAGACCTCCTGGTTGCTTAGTAAAAATGGGAGGAGGAACTTTTACCTGAGGTCTCCATTCCTAGATACTACACATAAAAGAGCCTGGATTATCCTGACCTGAGGAGAAGGATTCATATCTCCTGTGATGCATCTGAATTTGTATATGGCTCAGAGGCATATCTGAGGTCTTAGACACACTATATGGAAAAAAGTATTGGGACATCTGGACATTACACCTGCAGGAACTTTTATGACATCCCATTCTCAATCCATTAGCATCAATATAAAGGTGGTCCCCTCTTTGCAGCTATAACAACTCCCACTGTTCTGGAAAGGTTTTCTACAAGATTTTAGAGTGTGTTTCTGAGATTTTTTTTCCATCCAGAAGGGTATTTGTGAGGTCAGGCACTGATGTTGGAGGGGAAGAAATTTCTTATTGCAAAGGTGGCATCCTATGACAGTACCATTTCACTGAGCTCTTCAGAATGACCCATTCTTTCACAAACTTTTGTAAACCTGACTGCATGGCTAGATGCTTGATTTTATAAACCTGTGGCAATTGGTGTAAATGAAACACCTGAATTCAATAATTGAGAGGGGTGTCCCAATACTTTTGCCCGACAAAGCCTCTACTTCCTGAGGTGGCTAAAGAAGGTTGGACTCAGCACCCCAACACTCACTTCCTTCTACAGGTGTGCGGAGGAGAGCATCCTAAAAACCTTCATCACTGTGTGGTATTGCAGCTGCTTTGCTGAAGACAGATGGGTACTGCAGTGCATATGAAAGAATGCACAGAGATTCCTGGGTAGCAGGAATCTATAACAGCAGGTGCAGGAAGAAGGTCTCATATATCATGAGGAACACCATCCTCACACTCTGAGCTCTGTTTGTACCCCCACCATCACCATCAAGCAGGGGGCTACACCATATCAGGGCTAGATCCTCTAGGCCAAGGGTGGCCAATCTTATCCGCAAAGGGCCGGTGTGTATGCAGGTTTTTGGGATAACCTGCAGGTCAGCTGTTCAAACCCAGGTGTGAGGACACTTCAGCCAATCATTACTCTAATTAGTAATCTAATTAGGGAGTTGCAGCAAGAACCCGCACACACACCACACACCGGTATAAGATTGGCGACCCCTGCTCTAGGCTGAGGAACTCCCCTGATATGGTGAGACATACAAGATACCTACTGTGTACTACATACGCCCTCTTCATCATGTAGCACGTGATTGTGCTCTCAGACCACACTGTCACTTTCCAGCCACTTTTAACATATTACGTTTTTTATAATTTTTTTTATAGTTTTATTCATAATTTTATTATTTTGCACAATGTGACAATAAAAAGCTTTCAGTCTTGAATATTTCACATTGCATAACAGTTGTACTATATTCATTTAGTTATTGGGAGACACAAAATTCATTCAATTCACCTGTAGTTAACGCTGACGTTTAATACCAGTTCAAGTTGCGTATTGCAAGTTAAATAATGAACTTGCCAGTAATCGTTATTTGTGCATACTGTTGAACATTTAGGTCTACCGCAGTTTTGGGCATCTTTCATGCTGTTCTTAGAGTTACTGTACTCCCCTTCCTGCGCACCTTTTAACGCAGCGTCATTTTACACATATTGTCATGTTCGGGCCGGGGAAACAGGAGCAGAACACGACGAGTCGGGTAGACGGGGTTTATTTCGGGGAAACGCCAAAATACAGCGCTGAAACGCATACAGACGTCCAACGCTGGTTTCCTTCACATGAAACTGAAATTGTGGCTGGGCACAAAATACAAGTGATGGAGACTAGGGAGGCGGTATTCCAAAATACAGTGTTTTTTCATTAGCCAATAACTTAAGCCAGATATAAGAATTGTTCAATAGGAAGGTCGGTTTCTCCTACATTCGACAGTCTTCGTGTTTGGCTTAAGTTATCCAGTTAATTAGGACATCGTGCTTTTGTGCAATACCATGCAAATCTGTAATTTGGTTGTGCCTTAACCGTTTTCGCCCCGTCTGAGTTGCACGTTGTAACTCACTTTCTCTTTGACGTGGTTGTGCATGTGCGCGGCAGACCGACAGCTAGGTAATACGGTGAATTTCTGCAAATCAGATGAAAGTATAATCAAGGTCGCGTATTTTACCAGTTTTAAATTTACGGACGCAGGATGGGCTACCGGAAGCTACTCAAGTCTGCATAGAAAACATGACGGAAAAAGTCTTCTTTTCCCAGTGACAAGTATATCCTCATCATAACTTATGAGAAACCGTCAAAAACGAGCCACCGAGATGCGAAATTACAATAAGGCCTTCGATACAAAGCAATGTTGCGAAACTGCGCTTTTTAAATAAAATTGAATATTAAGTATTGTACTGTATTATAGCGTACAGTAGTTGAATTTTACACAGTTCAGTCCATTTAATTTGCACAGTACTGTAATTTGAAAAGAGTTTGAAACAGCTGTACTGTATTTTGAAATCGTCAATAAAATTAATTGCAATTATATTGTGATAAATATACAAATGTCAATGGTGATCCGCCTGAGACATAAATAAAATCGGTTATAGTCATCATCGGCTTATAGTGAACAATTTGTGATTGTTTCCACTGTATATGTATATTCCAGGATTTGAAACTGGAATGCTATTCATATTGCTGCAGAATTTCTGAATTGGATCCTTGGTGTTTATAATCATATTTGGGTGCTATGGTGGCTCTGTGATTAACACTGTAGCCTCCCAAGTCCAGTGTTCCTTTCTCTGGCTCTGTGTGTATGGAAAGCTTGTATGATGGGCTGGCATTTGTTCTGCACTGTCCTCTGTTTTTCTGTGAGCCTGTTATGGATGGAAGAGCAGCAGCTTGGTTGCCGTGGTGCTAAGTGAGTTAGGATGCTGTGCTTGGGATCAGGTGGTTACTGGTTCAAATCTCAGCATGATTTCACTGCGGTGGCATGGAGGTTTGCACTGTAGCCTCACACCTCTGGAACCCGGGTTCAAGGCTGCACCTCAGCTCTGTGGGTGTGGAGTTTGCATGTTCTCCCTGTGTGCTTTTCTCCTGGTGGCATTTCCTCCAGGTACTCTGCCACCCCCCCACACACACACACCTACACACAATCCAAAAACATGCTGAAGTTTATTGGAGTCATCAAACTTCCTGTGGCAGTGAATAAATGGTGTGCAAGTGTGTCCTGTGGTGGATCGTTGTTCCCCACCTTGTGCCTGTAGCCTCCAGCATAGGTTCCAGACCCCTGTGACCTTCAGTAGGACAAGCTGTTGCAGAAATGGATGGATGGACTGCACTGTTGGGCCCTTGATGTCCAATTACTCAGGTGACCAATCCTGAAAATGTATATTGAATTGGATGAAAACATCTGCTAAGTATATATTTGCCATATCATTGAACTATTACATATTGAGAAAGCATTGCATAACGTATCGCCAGTATAACGATGACCACTAGTGGCCATAAGAATTCTGAGAGTTTTGCTTATGCAGGGACCCTGAGGAATTGCTTTGTAATAACTTCAGTATGCCTGACACAAAGAATGGCAAGCACAACATGTTAGCAATATTCTTGTCATGATCCGTCCGTCCGAGCCTCGTGTGTGCCACGCCCTCCTCGCTACCCCTTGTTCAATCCTGCTGGAAACCACCTGTTGTCAATCCGTGATTGATTCTGCCCACCTGTCCCGTATCCGTCCATGCTTGTCTTTTGTATTTAGTCCGCGTCTGAGTTGGTCTCCCCAGATGCGTCATTGTGGTGTCTCGTGGCGTCTACCCTGCTGTGTTCCACAATAAACCCGCATTCCTTGGATCTACCCGCTTTCGTCGATTTGACTGCCTCACGCCGCCGACACACTGCACAGCTACCCAGCAAACGTGACAATTCTGCTATACAAAAACATAGGAATAAGGTACAAGAAGGAACAGTGTAGATACTCTTTGTGACAAAATGATGGATGTAGCAAAATTTCATTTCTGAGAATTCTAGAGAAGAACGAGAACCATGTGATTTTTGCCTTATTGGTACCTCCATTCTAAAGTTAATTCAGTTTTAATTCCTAGTAGTTCTCATCCTAATTTTGGAAAAATCTGGGAAAGAAAATGCTGCATACATCTTCACATCTGGCCTGTATACAGGGAGTGGAAAAAATAACAGCAGTTCTGTCTTACTAGTTATTGTAAGTCGCTTTGGATAAAAACATCAGAGAAGTGTAATGTGAGTTCAGCTGCTATACATCTATACATGACCTGAAAATGGTCACTTTTAGGGTTTTATTGAGTGCTTTATGATGATTATATAATAATAGAAATGTAATTACATTGATTTAAACCAAGAAGTATTTTGAATAGTTTATCAATTTACTTTCTCCATTTTGCAGTAAATTTACTCGTCATTTTGCATGTAATGACAGACAGTTTTCTAAAATATATTCAGAATTCTATACCTGAAAGTAGTATACATGTCACTTCAGACTTTGCTCAGGGTAGTGTGGTGCATGTGGCCTGCATTCACTTGAGGAGGAAATTCATGTTAGTAGTGTAATGTTCTAAATGCTCATTTGGTCAGTTTAGTGTGATGGACACATGAGCACTGCTCTGTTAAAAGAGTTGTCAACTTTTCTGACACGTGGCAAGGTGTACATATTCCCTTCTTTTTGCAGAATTTAGCCTCTCTAACTCTAGCAATTAAGCAATTGCTAATAAGGTAATAACTAATTGGGCACTTCTTATTGCAGCTGTGAAAACACTCTCATTGGCTGCTGATTATCATAAACTCTGCTAATTTGAAAGTTAATGCTATTAACCTGCTGACCTGGTCAATGGACATCCATTCATAGTGGCCATTAAATGGATCAAGGTTGCAGCCATCACAAGATATGCCTGGGCGTCTGCGGGACTGTACCTTTACGGGCGTGTGTATATGTTCAGGTATAACGTTGAGTTGATCGCTTGTCTTACCACTGTTGATTTATACTTGCCATTGCCTGGTTGCAAGCCCAGTTCTTTAAATAGAGGTGCCCCCTCCCCATCTTTACATTTGCAGTGCGGTACTTTCCAAACCTCACTGACGATGAAATTGCATTTGCCCTTAAAGTGATGCCCAAATCTTTGTTGGCCGTAGGTGTGGCTTATGTCAAATCCTTACAACAAACGGTTGCTGGGAGGGGCAGCTGTGTTGAATCTCTGACCCCCCCTCCCCCCCCACCATTCATCTCTCTTCTCGAATGCATGGTCATGTTCACAGGTCACTGACTAATGACTGTACCCCCAGATCTCAGGCATTCTTTAGCCTAATCAGAGGTCTTTATTAATGTCAGGGTGATTAGCAGGCACTCATTAACCTTAAGTGACTGTATGGTGCCCATGTCACTCTCTTCAGCACAGAGCAGAGTATAAATGGTTCCACAGTGAGACAAAGACCCTCACACGTTTCCTCTATCAAGCACTAGCTCACTCTGCCCATCCAAGACCTCGGCATACGGTAAGTCTCCCCTATTATGATTATTTTTTCTTCTTTCAGCTATTTTGCTTATTCAAACTAATGTTATGTCCATGTTACAAGCTGTCTGACTGTGTTATTTTTACTGGTTGACTGCAGAATTTCATGCTAGAATTCCTTAAGTACATTTTATTCAGATTTTGATCAACAAGGATAAAACGAGCTACTTTATTTGGTCTCACATGATTGTATTTCTTACCTTCTAAGCCACAGGACTGAATAATCATGTCACATTCCAGCAACAGAATGGACACCTTGTGCTACACTTTCCTTTCATCCCATCCTACCTCTTCCCTCTCCTCTTTACCGCCCTTCTTTCTGACACAGATGTCCGGAGCCACTGTGTCGGTGTGCCTGCTGGGCCTGCTGTCTGTCTCCATGGCCTGCTACATCTCCAACTGCCCCATCGGGGGGAAAAGGTCTCTGTTGGACTTTCCGTCACGCAGGGTAGGAGCCCGTCTAGACCACCCACTTTCCGCATCTCCTTGCTGTATTTGTCAGTTGCTGGGACTCTATCAATTTAAATGTGACTTAATGCAATAACATTATATTTGGCCGTTAAATCAAAGAAATGCTTCGTCAGAGAGAACACGGCGCCTGCCGAACGATTAATGAACAATGAATAATCATTGTTTTTCTCGCTGGTTTTCTTAAATCTTTTTTGCCAGTGTTCGACATGTGGTCCCGGGGCCAGGGGCCGCTGCTTTGGCCCCAGCATCTGCTGTGGGGAGGGGATGGGCTGCTACGTGGGCTCCCCGGAGACGGTGCGGTGTCTGGAGGAGAACTACCTGCCGAGTCCCTGCAAGGCTGGAGGGAAGGTGTGTGGGGCTGAGGGCGGACGCTGTGCCGCCCCAGGCGTCTGCTGTGACACAGGTCAGTGCAGGTACCAAGTTACGCACTCAGTACTGCACCATATACATTTAGTACTGCAGTGTTTTCTTGCTTTTTACTTCATAATGTTATGACCATAGCTTGTCATAGCTATCCCCATACGATTCTTTCCTAATACAGAGAGCTGCACCATTGACCAGTCTTGCATGGACGGAGATGGTGATGACAGTCAAGCTGGCCGCTCTGAGAACGGCGGCCCCAACCTTGACGGAGACGTCTTCATGAGACTTCTCCACCTAACTGGCCGCACTCCTCCCCAGGGGCTCCCCCAGTAGGATCTTCCGGTAGCTGAGATGGTGCGGTTGTAGAGGACTGGGATGAAAAAACAAAGAGATTGGTGCTGATTTTCCCCAAATTCTTACATGCTTCGTCTAAGCACTTCATCCCAGAACATGTCGAGCCTTTCAGGGTGTGAAACACCTGTACATTGACTTTATACTACAACCTAATATAAATATCTGTGTATAAAATCGCTTGTAATCATCTGCTAATCTATTGTAAACATTGATCTGCTGTAAAAATATCTATGTGATTATTAAAGCTATTGAGATCTTATCTGTGGTTCAGAATTGTGTTAGATATACTTCAATTTCAGATTGACTCAAAATCAGACTTATAATTTAGTCTGATGTCATAGGGTCTCACTAGTCTCTAGAGTCAAGTCTGATAGTCAAACCATAACAGGATATAAAATACATACTCTAAAAGGACTTACCAAAACACCAATATGTTTATTTCCCTTCTCTTTTCACTACATTTTCAAAGAAAGTTGCATGCAGGTCAGTTTGATTCAGATAATAAAACAAGTTCAGAAAAAACGTCCTTTCTGTTTCGTAAGCCTGACCCTAACTCGACAAAGGCTGTTATCTTTTATGATGCATTCTCTGTAATTTGGTGTGTTCGTGAGTCTAAAGACACGGGCACCTCTCATCTATTTCTTTTACTATGCAACAGTCTCACCTTAGAGACATGACACTTAGATGGCAGCCTAAAAAAAGACCAACCCAGAGAAGGATGCTGCTGTCTATACAGGTTTTCAAAATGCTGTTTTCCTTAGAGTTGCTGTTTTCAATGGATCTGCCAAAAACCACAGCAATGTGGGGCTAAGGATTGGCTTATCTGGAAGGTAAACCACATCATTTTAACAAAGGATAAAATCAGAGTTGCCACATTTCTGTCAGGCCCTTAAGCCCTGGGAAATGCTCTGAGGAGCTGGACTAAGGGCTGAGCTCGGCCCAAGCTTCGAGTTCACCTGTGTATGTCTTAAGAAGCAGAACAAGATGGGACCCGTGAATGCTGATACATTCTACTGTGCTTGTGGAACTGGCAAATAAAGTTGAATTTCATATAACAACCCTTAACCAATAGAGCCCCAGTTCCTGTCCTTGACATTAATCTTATCTATTGGCCGCCGGTGATTAGAATTACATTCAGAGACAGATACCAAAGTAAAAATGAGGTAAATTCTACCTCAGGCTTATGCACATTCAGTCTAGCCACAGATGCGTCGGGGGGAGTTGCGGCAATCTAGCACATTTTCGGCAAGTTGCATGTATATACAGAACACCACTGAATTGTCAGTGTTAATCACACTTCTAAGCTATTGCCCCTTCCGCAAGATTCAAGATTCTTTAATTGTCACATGCATAGTCATACAGGTACAACATGCAGTTAAATGTATCCTTAACCACTCTTTTGACTAGTTATAAAGGGTATGAAAAAAATAAAAAGGATAAATAATTTAAAATATATATAACTGAATATAATACTGATTTGAAACAGATTTACAGATGTGTGATACGCAGTTATAAGTTATAAAGTTACATTTAAAGTACTTTGTGTGGAATGATGACAATTAAAATGAGACCCTGAGATGGTTTCTGTCCAGTATAGTATAAAAGTACTATAATAATATACTATAATACAGTGCAGAGAGAGGGAGCGTGTCCTGATTGAGGAGTCGAATGGCCATGATGCTGCAGAACCTTCTGCCTGATTGCAGAAGCTAAAATAGCTGAAGTAGAAACAGAGAAGGTCAGAGTACATGGAACAAAACCTCTGATAGGAAACTTACCTGTACAAGCACTGGAATGTCGGCAGTCGCATGTCGTCACCTTTATGGGGGAAGATAAAGGCTTGATAATTGAACATCACTTAACATAAACCATAACCATGTGATCAATTTCCTATGACTATAAAAGGTAAATTGATCAATACTTGAGTGTGGATGGGAGTTTTGACCAGACTGAGAAAGCATATAGTGTAAAAATGAATTGCATAATTAAAACTAGCTGCTTATATTTTTGTGCGACAATGTTAGCTTTGACGGTTTTAGGAAGTTTAAAGATAACTAATAACAAAAGGGGCTGCAAATACAAACACAGTAATGGCCAACTGCCATTTGACTTGTACTTATACCTGAGACAGCACTCACTGGGCCTAGCGCTCACTGGGCCTAGCGCTCAGCCATAAATTTGTTACCCCATTTTTTTCAAGGTAAAATGTCAAGCTGAAACAACTTTGTAAAGTGATACCGTGTTATTTATTAAAGCATTTATATATTGATTAGTTCAGTACAGGGGATGTTTCAAACTTACCATGAGCAGAGTAACCATTTAAAAAGTTCCTTAGTGAACCCTGTGTGTTTCATGGTGGTACCCAGTCACCTGGCAGCTGACTACTGCTGCAGGATGGGGGCGAGGTTGTCTTATCGGAGTGCTGACATCGGAACAGTGTGGTTAATTAAAATGTGCTGTGAATTTCTGTTAATTAGTGATTTTTTAAATTGTCAAATGTGCTTCATTTGTTTGCTTAATGTATTTAATTTATTGTAACTGTGCCCCCTTTGGGGTTATGATAGTGCTGAACATTGTTATGTAGGCGGCAGACTGAAGGAGTTCAGAAGCTGTAGTCAGCGTTACATAGCCTGGATGCTACCCAGACTTAAGTGTTAAATACATTTTTTCCTCTTTCCTGCCTATAATGTGTATTTGGTCCTATGGGAAGGAGTATTGAATATCTGGATTTGTAATAAAATAAATACATTTTTTGGAATTCTCCTGTGGTCCTCCTGTCTTTGGATGCCAGCCCAGTGGGTTTTGATGGTACCTCGTTCAGGCCATCACAATAACTAAAGGTATGATCATAAATCAAGACATTAAGCCTTTTCACTGGGTTTACAACAAATTTAGAGCGGATATGAAAATCTGCATAACTTAAAAGGTGCTCATTGTGTTGACCTCTTGTCTAACCAAAATTATTAGCATTACGTCAAATTGTAGGAAGCATGTTTTAATTTCTTACGACAAGCAAAACAGCTGGAGTGTTACGGGAGTCGGTCAGGAGACCCCTGAAGTGTGGAAACACTCTTGACGCAAATGTGCAGATCTGGACTGAAGGGGCTCACATAGCGCACCACTTTGTACTATACTATTGCAGATAGTAAAACCATACTTATGTTACCAAATAAGCCACAGTTCATTTATAATGAAGTGAATATGTAAATGTATGAACATAATTGGGTGTGGGGTGTGTGAATTCGTTAATAAAATAAAACCTGTTTGCACACCACCACGGTGAACCATGTAATTGCAGGGCAGATTTCATACGATGATGTATAGGCTAATTGATGACTTTGCATCAAGGAAGGCAGGAAAGGTCAGGTTTTAAATGACATTTGTATGACATTTGTGTGTCTGTGTGTATGTTTGTTTGTAGTGTAATAAGTTATCTTCTATATTTTTTAAGTGTATTATGCTATTTATGGATTAATATGATAAAGAATTTATTTGTATATGTATATTATTTTTTTCTGGTCCCGTTAATTTATTTTTGCTATATATGCTATATTATTATATTTCAATGTCTTAATAAAAAATATGAAATGATTAGTTCAGTAATGTGCCTTTTTGGTGGGTATGGGTTTGTGTTCACTAAGAGCGCCATACAAGCTAGAATCCCCACTGACAATATTAATCTTTGCAAAATGTGTTTGATCGGAACTGCAGTATTTCCTCGTTTTTAGTTACGTTACATGCAATCGCATATAAATTTAATCACCCGCCTTTCTGTGCTGAGAGAAAAAGATGAAACTCCGCCTTTCAGTTAATGATTAGTCGCCGCCAAATGGATATAAGTAAGGTTTTCTCAAAATTAGATGTTACCTTTTTATTTCGTTCAAAATGGCATTTACCGGAAAATACGAACTTCGTTCTCATGAGAATTTCGAGCCTTTCATGAAGATGATCGGTAAGTGACTGCCAACCTGCTGTAGTTATTGTTCGATTTATTTTTTTTAAATCTAACAGTTTAATCGCCTTCTAAATCAACTACACCAACTGTCGCCATCCCCCACAATAAAATACATTCCCCAGGTCTCCCTGATAAAATGATCGAACAGAGTAAAGAAATAAAGAGCACCCCGGAGATCGAGCAGAGTGGTGACCACTTCAAAGTGACCATAACGACGGGAGCCACGGTTCTAGTCATCTCTTTCACCGTGAGACAGCAAACCGAGCTGGAGACGATCACAGGTGAAAAAGTCAAGGTGAGAATGATTAAATGCAGCGCTTGATCATAATCGCAACTGCTTGTCTGTGTGGGCTTCTTCTTACGTCGAATATTATATGCTACTGATGTTTTAAAATGATGTTCATGGTTGCTGGTAGTCTAACTTGCAGTAACAGGCAAACTGGTTTTGATGGTTTGGAATACATACCTGGCCCCCAAACACTGCAGCTCACCGGACGTTGCACCTGACTCTGAACTTTCTTCAGACTGTAGTGAGACTGGAGGGTAACAAGCTGAGGGCGTTACTGAATGGTGTTGAGTCTGTGACTGAACTTGTTGATGAGAATACGCTAGTCAATGTAAGTATGACTGGGAAGGTGAGCGGCTGCATGAGAAGCGCTATTCCTGCTCCTTTGTGGACAGTCATCTTATCTCCTACATTTTTGCTTTCGTCTCAGTCTTTGATTTTAGGAGGCGTGACATACAAGGGGATCAGCAAATGCATGTAGAGCTGGGCCCTATGTGGCTTGATGCAAATAAAAAACAGTTTGCGTGTTGTGACTTGTCCCTTTCTTACCCGTGTCTTCAATGCCTGAGTTTTTTAGCAGGTATTCATCTTTCAACAGAGCCTTTAGATGACCAACTTTTAATTCATGTCTGGCACAACTCTGACAGCATCACTCATAAATAATTAGTACACTAACACATACGGCATACAGCTGCAGTGCTTTGACAGAGCTGTCCTGTGCATGTGTACTGCCTCAGCTCCGGTGCTTTCAGGTTGAGAGACTTATCGCTAAACCAGAGACAAGGAAGGGTTAAACCAAAGCTCCAGCTAATGAATTACTAATAAATTAAGTTGCTGTGGGTTAGTGACATACTGCACCTCAGAATCACATCGGAATGTAGCCCAACTTTCTGTGCTGGGGATGGTCTGCTTTGCCTATTGGCCGATGGTGCAAGTGCCTTTGTAAGACTCACTGGTACCAACATTCGACTGGTGAACTTTATGGTTCCTTAAAACCATCAGGTTTCTTTGGAATAGAAGCAATGGATGCTGTCGCTGATTCTGGTAGGTGTGCCAGATTGTTTCTGTGATTCCACAAACGTTCTGTTACTGTTTAAAAAACGGCAATGGATGACGAGGTACACTGCATAAAGGCAACTAAATGGCGGCAGCAAGGTCATTTCCTCCGGAAGAGGTTCTTGATGCCTTCCTCTACGGGCTCCGGCCTCATGCTCATTGGCTGGTCCTTAAGGGCTGCCTCTCGCATGCTGTGGTAGACGTACTCGTTCTGCTGGAACATGCGCAGCTCCATCTCTGTCTGCCTGCGCATGGCCTGTCGAGCAGAATGGGAATAGGCTCAGAGACCCTGGGTTTAGTGCCGCTGACAGCTGTACCCTCAGGTAATCAGTTCAATGACACTTCAAGGACACCTGCGTGTGCTGCTTGATGAAAAGTTGCTGATTTCTTTGCAGTTTTGGAAACAAGCGTCATGATTCATCGATTGCACTCGGGCTGAAGTAAGATTAACATTGCGCGATTTATAGATAGTTACAAGGGTACAAAGATAAAAAGCAACAGCAAAAATATGAGCCGAGGCGGTTTAGCTAAAGTTGGCTCTCTTGCTAACATGTGCAGCTTCGGACAAACAGATAAAATAAATCATGAGCACTGGGTCTCCCAGTCACTGTTCAGTTGAATGTAGCAGCATTTATAATTCATGAGTATCAGGGGTGGGCTGGCAACCAAAAGTCAAAAGGAATTTGCTGTTAAGGGGGGGGGGGGGGGGGGTTGGCCCCCCTCTGTCCCGCTAATTACAATGAA
>JAODUD010000040.1:28292195-28314709 GCA_026784285.1 Stomatorhinus walkeri | reverse complement strand
GGGGGGGGGGGGTTGGCCCCCCTCTGTCCCTCTAATTACAATGAAGAGTCATCCCATAATCATCTCCGGCACTTGACCTGGAGATACAGCTAGAATGACCGACACGTATAAAGGCTGTATATTCCCGGGGTTAAGTGAGTCAAAAACCAGTCCACTGGGAAAATTATATTTAGCAGACGCTTTAGATCCCAATGGTGATATGATTACTACATACAGCATATGATCCCAGCCTAGGCGCAGATCTGTAACCGGCAAAGCTGCACACTGCACACAGCCGTCACGCGTGGCTTAAACGGGGGTCAGAGGTTACCTCGAGGTCCTGGGTGATGGGGTGGGTTGGCCCGTGGGTGATCATTATAATGCCGTAAGCTTTGCAGATCATACTATGTCCAACCTCGATGAGACCAGCCTGCCAATGCGTCACCCCCGCTCTCATGGTAGCCATGCCCAGCGCCGCATTGTTGGGGTGATACAGCTTCCTGGGTCAGTATCAGACGCATACGTTTTTAAAAGTGTACATTGTCACAAAAAAAAGAAAATGTGCAGTAAACTTTCAATTCAGTTCTAACAGGGTCTGAATTACTCAAAGAGATCAGATCTGATGAGAGACCCCCCCCAGGCAGACAGGGATGGGCATACTCACATATAGCCCTCCACCATCCTGCGGGAGTACATGGCGGCCTCGTCAATGAACTGCAGATAGGACAGCACCTCGCTGGCCGTGCTCAGCACACGCAGCATGTACAGGTGGGAGTCGGCCAGCACCTTCTCCTGCTTCTCCAGGCACTCCCGGGAGATCTTTACCACCTGGGAGGTGTGAGTACCACAGGAATCCTAATCTTCAACATTTGGTCACTGAAAACGGGCTTGTATTTGACATGGTTTCGTGGCTCCTTTCCTTCCATTGCGGATTTTATTTTATTGTTAAACCTGAAGATAATATTAAATGAACAAGATATCTTTAAAGATTAAATTGACAATGAAACATTTTCTCCTTGTAAAGGGTAAAGTAAATATAAAGGAAACAAATGCAGGACAGATAATGAATCCAGGTTGCTCTACCTCATGGTAGTCCCCTTCAACACGAGCTTTTTCCATCTTCTCCAGCATCTTCAGACTATACTCTGTCACCTCCTTCACCTCCTCCTCCGATGGCTAAGAGAGGTTAATAGAGATTGTGATGGTAGCGCTAATATTCATGGATTTTCAAATAGCTTGAATAGCTACCTGTTATGATGGTCTGTGTACACTAGATGGCGCCACTAGGTAAACACCATATCTTGATAGAGACGTGAAGTACTAAAACAATTTCAGTTATGAATTAGTTGTCACTTTCTGATCATAATCAATGTTTTGACATCAAATTTAATTAAAATTTTAAAGGAATGCTTAAATGCTGGTATTTTTAACTTTATATGGTCAATGTTTATAAATGTTCTAATCATAAAAGCTAAAATGGGAATTATTGTCATTCTCTCCATCCTCCAGCAACATACTCAGGCCAGGGTCATCTGAGGCCTATAGTTTTTCCAAAATGCACATTTGTGTCACTGCTATAATTTTATTAGTTACCAGTATTACGGTAAAATGCATTAATCATAGGCATAATTATTGCGTAATTTAAGAAAATGTTGTGTTTTTGATCTTGCACACTTAATAGAAAGAATTCTATGGAAACCATTTTTCTTCTTTGGATGTTCCCCTCTCCATTTTACTAATACAACGAGCTGATAATGATATATAATTCATTTGGGGCTTAATTAATTTAAGGTTAAATTCAGCATATAGGGTCCCTGAAAGTCAGACTGTTTAGAAGAAAACCAGGCATGTGGGAGCCCTAAAGAGAATGGCTCTCACTGCTTTGTGGCTGCTGGGTTGAGCTCTTTCTGGTGGTGTAATGTTCTGCTTAATCTCAATGGCTCCATTTAACTGCGGTGCCTTATCAGGGCTGCATCCACTATTTCTGTTGCCTACTAATTATAGCAGGTGATGAAAGTCTCTTCTAAAGAGCAGAATGCTGCAATATTTGTCGAGAGACTTTCCATTGGCTGCTAGAAAGACTTTCTGATCTTTCCAGTCTCCCAGCCCTCTGTGGGGTCCTTAAGTGTTACTCTAAGCCATAAAAAGTTTCACTGCTCTTTGTGGCCAAGTGCTCTATTTATAACCATCAACAAACTTCCTTGCTCTGACTCCCAGGAAGGTGGCGGACAGAGGAGTGACAGAGGTGGCTGGGGACAGATGGTCACACTCGGTCTGACAGACACACGCCGTACCGCAAATGTGTCTGACAGAGATAATGTTACGTTATGTGGTAAACAATCAGGCTTTGCCCCTGAAGTTCATGTAATGTCGTTTGAGCTGTTTTTTAGATGGGCTGTCGCATTAGGGTGCGTGAAGTGATTTAAAGCCATATTGCTATGATGCGTCTGATAGACAGATACGTTCACATTGCTCTTGGTAACACCTGAATGGTCCAAAGCCCCCCCCCCCCCCCACCTTATTATCATCCACCTCCTTGACAGCCATCATGAGATCATCCTTGATGTGCTCGGTGCAGTGCTTGCAGGTGCAGTCAAAGAAATACTGCTGCTTAAGCTGCCGTTGTCGGTCACTGGAAACACTGAGGAAGTCCACGTAGGCCACCGTCAGCTCCTCCCCCGCGCTGATCTTCCCCAGGGCCCGCAACTCAATCCTGAGGGAGAGGACAAGGGTGATTTTAGGGAGGGATGCAAGCAGGGGAGATGGGGTAGGATGATCTTATGGAAATTCCGCGAAGACCCAACATTTTGCACCGCTGTGTGACGACGGTGCGTCTGCTGGCGACAACTTGGTGAGCCACATTAACACCGGAGTGACCTGCTCACTGCAATTCCAAACACTCTGCTCACACAGAGCAGATACAGTTCTGGAGAAAATTAAGAGACCACAGCAAAATTTTTAGTTTCATTCATTTCTCAATTTATGGGCATGCACCCGTGTAAAAATATACATTTGTTTCCAAACTCCAGCCTGGCTCTTCCCTGCTTCTCCGTAATGAAGGGCTTCTTCCTTGTTTTATGGGCCTTCAGTCCTGCTTCTAGCAGCCTGTTATGAATTATCCTAGCAGTGCACCTCACACCACTTAATGTTTCCCATTGTTTTTGAAGGTCACTTGAGGTCATCCTCCGATTTATGATGCACTGCCAGATAAGTTAAGGGTCATCTCTGCTGCAGAGAGTTGCTGTCCTCTACCTGGCTGGTTTTTGGTTATTGCCAGTGTCTCCTGCTTCACTTTGTTCTTCTGTACTGCTGTCTTGTAAACTTTGAGCCTGGAAACAGCCTTACTCGCAGTGTAAGGAAAACCAGGTTTAAACCAGGATTTAAAAATGCTGATTTAAAAATATATAAAGTGGTCTCTTGATATTTTTCTGAGCTGTATATGATATTTATATATCTCATAATCAGGGATGGACATACCATGTATGCAAGTACGAATTCATCTTTACAAATGATAAGTGCGACAATCAATTGTGGTAACAGTGTAAATAAGTACTTATTTTATGTGCATTTGCGCTGATATGAAAACAAAATATAGTCCAATTTAATCTTTATATGCTAATTCTACTTCATGTGCGGTATACAGATTAAAATGCAAGGTATTTTCTTGTTATATTACATAAAATAAGTACGCATTTACTCTGCTACCAGAATCGATTGTTGCACGTATAGTTTTTAAAGGTGAATGCCTTCTTGCGTATCAGTTATATCCCTGCTAATAACCCATGCGGTTGTCTCAACACCCTCCTGTGTACATCCCTAGCATCTACACTAACTCCTGTGCTGGGCTTTCTTGCTGTCACCTGAGCCCTGTCTCTCCTCAGGGTCACACTCATGCCTCATTAGTCGCTTTAGTGGAGGTATCAGAAGGGCTGTATCAGTTAATTCCATTGGCCAGGGGGTGTGTTTTGGCTCAAACCACCAGAGGAGGAGGAGATACCAGTAAGAGTGCAGACCTAGATGGCTTGGTTATCACTACCAGCAAGTTCCACAGACAAGCAAACATTTGGGGAGCAAGAGAGAGAGAGAGAGAGAGTTATCAAAGGCAGAATGATCAAATAGCTACACACACAACAGGTAGAATGAAAATCGAGAGAGAAAAGGTGAGACATATTTGCTGGCTGCCAAATCAGCGGGAAACAGCATGCAGACATACAAAGGAGAGGAAACCGGAGACTGCGATGGCAGGACAGACAAAATGGTGGACAGGCAGATGGACGGGACAGGGCAACCAGCTGCCATCAGACATGATGGGACAGGTGGCTTGACGAGACAATGGGCTTGACTGCTCTGTGGAGGAACACCTGAAAGACCTAAGCCCTTGATTTAAATGGTACTCTGTAAAGCAGCAGCTAGCGCTCTGTTTACCCATAAATGATACTGATGAGTCTCACAAAGGGCTATATTATCAAATAGTTCCCCTAAATCATGAAGAAAACACCTCACCTGTTACAGACATCCCACCTTAGGCATATTGATTTCAAGGAGGCATAGTGTATTATGGTAATGCCCATACCATGCTAATACTTCCCATTTAATGAATATACCTACCTCACCCTGAATAGTATCTGGATAGCTGTGCTTTTAAAAATACCATTCAAATTTAAAATGTCAAGGTATAATGTTTGAATGGTGAGATGGTATTTAAGAATTAGATACCACCCAGCCAGGGCATAGGAGCTACTGGTAGACAGATCTGCCGAGCAGGACTAGGCGATGCCTGGAACATTTGCCAACCATTTGCTGACCGAGTGGGGCAGGGCTGCAATGGTGAACCTTCGTGTCAGGTAATTTTACAGCTGTCAAATAGCAGAATAACAGATTTGCAGGACAACATACATCATTTGTGGGTGTCAGGGAGCTGCCCTCGATTTGTAAGACACTTCCGGGAACTTCCACGAGAAGTGGAATGTCTGCTGTTACCACTAGGAGCTAAAAGATGACAAAGGCTGTTTTTCTTTATCAAATACTGTATTGTTAAGTGTTTGC
This sequence comes from Stomatorhinus walkeri, assembly GCA_026784285.1. NCBI lineage: Eukaryota > Metazoa > Chordata > Actinopteri > Osteoglossiformes > Mormyridae > Stomatorhinus > Stomatorhinus walkeri. The sequence goes on along the minus strand of JAODUD010000040.1, from coordinate 28,309,684 downwards.
TGGGTTTAGCTGAAATATCTGGAGTGGTTGTTCATCCAACACACGTATTCTATTCCACCATCAGCAAACTTGATTCAATTAATCTCCCCTACACCCCTAATTTTGACCCTCTGACTATTTGTTCTTCGTTTTAAGGTGTTCCTGTGACAGAGAAGATTCTCAAAGAGAAACTTACAAATAAAAGAAAAAACATGGAACAGAAACGATGTTTAAAACAGAAAAGTGACTGTGATTTTTGTGTTACACTCAACTGAAATCAGCATGATTAGGTTATGTTTGGGGGTGTGTGAGGTAGCAGGCTAAATAGGTGGGAACTTTTGTGTGTGTGGGGGGGTCACACCAAACAGACCCACCTCCTTTGAGTATGAAATAGAGTGTTCACAGCTGTCTGACTGAAAGACAAAACAAAAGCCAACTGGTTTACAGACACCTAATAGTCCAGCATGGTTCCTAGACAAGCTCTCCTCTCCCTGTCACACACTCATACACCCACCACAGCCAACACACTCCCCTCATATTGCTCATTACCCCCAGGCTCACTGCTCTCTCTCATGCACTGCTGCTGCAAAAGCCGTTAATTGCTCCTCCAACCATGAAATAGGACCGGACAGGAAGTGTGGCAGAGGTACTCACTTCCCGTTGTTGAGGACGACGGTGCAGTTGGGCCAGCAGTCGTGGTTGATCAGGCACAGGTTTGGGAAGAGGCCCACCCCTACCGCATTGAGCCCCCGGTGGTCACTCATTGAAAAGCCATTACAGTTAATCTGTAACACAAGTTAATTGGGGAGGAGTGGTGCTTTTATATTCACCAACATTTTAAACATTTAAAAGACACATACAGGTATATATAAGCTGAACGGATGAAGATACAGACCAGCCCGAGGACATGGGAGACGTCCTCCACTTTGTGAGGTTTGCTGTAGCGAGGCCAGTAGTCCAGGAAGTTAAGAACATCCAACTTGAGGTCCTTCAGGTCTTCTGGCAGCATATCTGACACGTGATTCTCCAGATGATCGATGGAGATAAGCTGAGTGTCCGACACGATCCCTCCCTCCTTGTCAACGCGCCACAGGATACGAGCCGCAAGCCTTGGCAGTAAAACATGGCAATTTAACACACCAACCTCCATCTGTAGCTGTTCCCATTGTTTTATTCCAGTTATATTGTCATTGTCTTCTTATTTGTCGTTTTGACAGATCTACAATTATTACAATAACAACATGTGCCATTTCACCAAATTATAGAACTAATTACAGTGACTAAATACCTTTCTCAAGACTATTAAAAGCAAAGCCACTCCTGGTATCTGAGTGAGGTCCACTGTCTTAATGGCTGCAGCCCACTGCTCCGCCCCCACAGTTTTCCTCTCCCATCTCTGTTACCTGCATAAACCTGGCCCCTCCTGGAAGGCCCCTCCCTCTGCTGTCACACTCACCGGATGTTTTCGTTGGGAACCTTGCCGTAGGCCTTGACGGCAGCACACTCCAGCTTGTGCTCTTCCCAGCCCTGGCGCTGGCACGTGCGGTTGCAGTACTGCGCAAATTTGCACTGGCCGCACCTGTGCAGCTTGGGCTGCCGCCGGAAGCAGCTATGGCATACATGTTCAGCCATGCTGATCGCAGGAGAGAGGGAGAAGAAGAAGGCCTGTAATCGGCTGCGGAGGAAAAAGCTCACAGAGTGGCCTGTCGGCTGACATCCCAGTAACTCGCCAGTCGCATCTCCTCTGAGAACCTCTCATTACCGCAGCTAGAAAGTGACAGATGACAAGCGCAGGCTACATTCTGTGTGGCCCTTCAGCTGAGACGCTGCCCAACCACAACCAACCAGGCAATCAAAAAAAATTACATTTAATTATTTAGCAGTCAGTTTCATCCAAAGCGACGTGCAAGAGAGAGGATAGGTTGAGACAGTCCCTGCAGCAAATGGGATTAAACCGAAGTTTTAAGATGTGAGGGTGGGACACTTCCAATAATCCTTTGGCAGATATATACAGACCCAACAAAAAAGGAAGAACCAAAGGCCTCTAAGCTCCTTTGGTGTTTCAGTCTTTGTCATTTTCTATGTTCTGCTTTTCTTGATGCAAAGATCAGCATCCTGAGCAAACACCATCCAGATCTCTTCCCTTCAGTGGATAATAGTAACAAAGCTAAATGCACCCATGTCCAACCTAAGCAATCTGTCAATCCAACCTTCTAAATGTATCCTAGAAAATGCTACTTGAAATACTTTCACTTCAAGTTATGTATGAAGAAGGGTGCTTAGTCAATAGGGAGCATTTCCCATTGTTTGGCAGAAGGAATCTTAGTGAGCCATTGCTGTTACCAATAGTCTCTAGAAGCACAATAAAGCTTTTTTTTTGGGGGGGGGGGATTCCTCGACTGCTTGTGGACAGATGTGTCACTCTGCCATTTGGCGCATACTATCACTACACACGTCACTTGATCTCCAACCTAAAAATAGGGTGGAGCTGGTGTAGACGTGATTTAGAGCAGCAAACTTCAGATCCTCCTGTCTTCCTGGCAGACGCGAGGCCATTATCAGGTGGGGTTGCATGTACAATTTATTACAGGGTTAAACTGGGGGAAAAAATCCTTCAACATCCGTACATTTCTTTAATCTCTATCTCAGATTTATGTGGCACAAGTTGCATGGACATACAAGGTTAATAAAAAACTGTTACAGAAATCTGTTTGAGGCATGAAATGTCTTTACTGCAGCACAGTGAATGTCCAATGCTAGCATTTCACAGTACGAGATAGCAGGTGGTGTTCTGCGGGTACATACATGTCCTGTGACACGAATTTCCATGCAGTACCATGAAACACATCGGACTCTATCTCTGCAAACATTAAAAATGAATCGTTAATTAACCACTGAGATTAATTTTAGAAAGGAATGGATTGGTTAGGGACAGCACCCAATCCGGTAGCAATCTTTGTGCTGTCTATGTTGTGTATATTGAACCCTAATCAATATGCATAAAACAGAATCAATATTTATGTAATAAAAAATGATATGATACTGCATTAGAGAAATGTAATGGCAGGCAACCTTAGGTAGCACCCTAGATAGCTCTGATATGCTCCATGAGATGTCACTGAGACACTACACCGGTCTTTCTCAACCCAGTCCTCGGTAAGCCCCAGATGGCCCATGAGGGAGCAAAAACGTGCACCCTTTTGGTGTCCCTGTGAACCAGGTTGAGAAACACTGTCCTACACAATACCTTATCTGCATCTCAGCTACACACATAAGAGTCTTAGGGGAATCTCACGCAGCATATGTTTACCAGATAGCAAAGATTAAATCACATATGCTGCATGGGACATAAGAGTCTGGGACTGAAGTACAACACAGATTGCTCATTGTACTGAGCCAATTAATTAGATTAAGGGGAGCCAATTGTAGATTTTGTCAAGCTTTGTGAAATATTATAGTGAGCATGTGATTCTGTGGCATGTACAACCGTCTGTGAGTTCTGCAGGGTTCTGCAGGGATGCAGTACATAATAGATATTCCAGCTGTCTAAATAATATCAGAAAATAGATGTGTCTCCTAAACACACAATATCTCACTATTTAATTTGTTTAAAGATCCCAAACAGATGAAACATATTTAGGATTAATTATAATGCAGAAATAGAACAAATTCAAGGCCTACTCAAGTATAGAGTGGAAGACAACTTTTCCTCTGAACCCAATGAAACTATTTTTAAGCATTATGGCATTAATGCCTATGACAATTAAGCATCACTTTGATTTCTGTTCAGAACTATATGTGTCCTATGACTTTTGTACAGTTGTTTAAACTAAATCCATGCAGTGATGCTGCAGTGTCTTCAGTGGTATATGAGCTCTACAGCAGTAGGATGTTTTGAAAGAACCAGAGAACTTTGTAGGATTTCGGCATAGATTCATGACGACGGCATGCCATGCTTTCAGTGCATTCAGGTGCCACTTCAAAGCAGCCTTGTTTGTAAAATCAATCAAACGCAGAAGCAGAAGTCCATAAAGAAGAGAAGGCTCTCACATGGAAGCCATTTCCTCAGGTTCACCATGCCTTCCCTAAGTGCTCCACCTCCCATGCTCAAGGTTAGAGAGCCTCACCTGTCAAAGACGACAGCAGCGAAGCTTGGCTCGGCGAAGAGAACATCTCCGGCCCACACATCCTTGGTGGTTCTGAGACCCCGGCCTTTCCCAGGCACGTCAAACACGTCCACGCTTTCCATGCTGTCCAGACTGTTGTGTGTCAGGAAGAGATTAGAGGACACGTTTGTAGTACACTACTGCCGACTGACTCCAAGTCACACTCTCTAAATCACTGCACCTGCTTGTTCCACTCCTATACCGCCCACTGCCTAAAATAGACCCATGTCTCCAGTCGTACCATCTCATGGGCAAAAACGGGGGACACACGGTGTAGGGGTTTAGCTAGCTAGAGATTACAGGACACTTCAATAGAAGCAGTTCCTTCCACTTCTAATGTTTTTCAGAAAGTTTAATCTGGCCCACCCCAACCCACTCCCCTCCTTTTGAGACACGTTGGGTCATTCCAGGGGTATTTTTATCCGACAGCTGTGTCTGTCTGTCAGTGGCAGCTGAAAGACAGCTGACTGGACCAACTCACTCTCTGATCTCTTCCATATCATTCATTCAGATTCTCGCATACTCTATTTCTCGCATGTTCTCTCTCTGGAAATATCTCCTCCCCCAGTCCTTGTTTCTTCTTAATTTTTTTCCCAGTCCTTGGTTATCCATCGTAGGGCCATATAAACGCAGATCCTGTCGATCATCAGGTACAAACATTGTGGTAAAAATGCAAAGGTTGTGGATTAAAATCCCATATTATACATATTATATAAAAAAAATATTGGATCCTTTCCTTCTACTACAAGTCACTTTAAATAAAAGTGACAAAGAAATATAATAATATCTAAGCATTAAGTAATTAATAACACAAGTTCAGTGCCTGGAAGAAAAGGACTGGTGACCATTTCACTGGAGGTTTCTGGAAGCAGCAGTTAAAACTGTCTGTAGACTGATAGTGTCACATTCCCCCAAAACAAATTCAGAAATTCATTATCTGATTAACACAACAAGTATGAAACAAGATGACCCAGTATATCCATACAATTGACTAAACTCACCACAACTTAAATACACAAAATACACATCCCCTTTTAATGGTGATATCTGGGCAGCATTTTCCCTCAATGAACTGTACATTGTAAAGAACTGTGAACATCTGTATCAAATTGAGGTTTTGGTCGAGCCATAGGCCAATAGGCGACGTTAGTGGCCACCTAGGACACCATTTAATCAGCAGAAAAGAGCAAAAAAATCTAATTCCTTTGGTTTTATTCCATGACATTAGAGTTATTTACCCTGTTACCCTGTAATATCATCATCTACTGGTGGGATAACCACCTACAGCTCCCATTAAACATGAGAATAATGTCTCATTCCTCAGTTACTGAATTAGCAATAAAATTAAAGGGTCAAAAGAATCTGGGCTGCTGGGAAGAAATACTGAAATACTAAATTACTGAAATACTGAATTACTGAATTACTGAAATACTGAAATGAAAAGGTAAAAAAGGAAACAAAACCGTGTTATTTCATTATTCCAGGTGGAATCTTGGAAATCAAAAGAACAAAACTAACTGGTTTTAAACTTTCACAAATTTTCTCGTGAATGAGATGCTAGCTAGTTAGCAGCAAGATACCCCGTGCTATTGAAATGTTTTTTTATATAAATGAACTGACAAAATTTGTATTCTGCTGCTTTGATTTGTGAAGTTCATTATATCACTATGCATTGTATAAATATATAAGTCAATGTATATGGAGATTTGTATAGAGCATAAATACATAAAGGTTTTTAGGCACTATCAATAATGCCACCTTTTCAATAATTTAAGTCGGCAAATTTTTTAACAACATTCTACAGTGCAAGGCCCAGGTCCAGATAATCCCTCTGTTATTAATAAACATCATATTTATTAAAATGACACACACACTGACTACAATGGTGTCAGACGTGAGATACAAATATATTTGGCAGTGTTCAACATTATTTTAGAGAAATATTTTTTAAATGAAAAGAGGACCATCTGACTTTTGCAAGGAGAACCATCTCATTTTCAAAATGTTACATTTCAAATTCATTATATTCTATATTCCCAAGCTGAGATTTGTATGCTTTTTCATTTTTTCAACAGATTTTGTGCTTTTTAGTCTTACTTGTTGTATTTAATAACTTTGTTTTTTATATTTTGGTGGTGTTTTAAATAAACATGTTAAGAAGAATTTTGCATTGGAATGTTTGTGGGTTTATTTATATTGTTGTGTCTGGGGCAAGAACTGTGTGCGGTGGGGGGGTGGGAGGGGGGCTCAACACAGTCTTGGTTCTTGGCTGCCAGAACACCCAGGGATGGCCTTGTTTTTGTGACATATACTCGGTGGAAATGGAGATACAGAGTGTATGTTTGCCTCACTTTGGATAAAATATGTAAATGTGCAAAATATGTCAATGTGAATCTATATAATGAAATGCCACAATTTATCTGGGGAAAAACAATCGAAGGAATTAATTTTCTGGGTACTTCATTTTCAGGAAATGTTTAATATGTCAGCCTGCATCTCTGTGCAGTATCTGCGTCAGCCTGCATCTCTGTGCATTATCTGCGTCAGCCTGCATCTCTGTGCAGAATCTGCGTCAGCCTGCATCTCTGTGCAGTACCAGCGTCAGCCTGCATCTCTGTGCAGTATCTGCGTCAGCTTCCTGTGCTGCATCTCTGTGCAGAAGCTGCACTGGGCACCTAGGACTCTTTAAAAGTCAAGGGAACCGAAGTCTACAAGGAGATCACATTTTAGGCTGTGCAGACTGGCAGATGTGTCTATCTAGATGTTAAGAAGTGAGTTCCAGAAGGAGCCTCGTGACATACGAGCTGTATCTGGAAGTACAGAGAAAAACAGAGACGGGCTCCTGGGCCTACAGATCAGCACCCAGCATGTCTCTGAAAGCAAGCAGGCAGGGTGGTCCTCTGAAAGCAGACCCTTAAAGTGACATCATCACTACCTATTTCTGTCACGAAGAACAGGCTGAACCAATGAAAGATTAGAGATGGAGAGAGATGTTGTGGGAATGACTATAGTCCTGTCACACTAAAAGTCAGGCCAAAGATGAGTAAGTTCTATGTCGTTACTAAGTTATGGAAAAGTGTGAAACATCAAACATAAAAATGAATAAATACAGAAAATAATCTATTACTACTGGTAACACCACACAGCTGTTGCTACTAATGCTGTTAGTATATTGGAAATAATTTTTATTTCCTCCTTCAAAAGTCCATGACTTGTCCCATGTTGTCTACAGTGGAAAGATATTAGTGGATAGAATGAGAAATACTTGCTACTATTGTTATATTTCTTGAAAATTATCAAACCTTCAAAGGTACTTCAAAACCTAAAGTCACCCCAATTTGCAGACATTGTGTATGTCTGGCTAATCAATCTAATTAATTAAATAAGCTAGAGATGAAACATAATGAATATACTGAAATAGTTGGTGCTCCTGAAGAGTTTGGTAACAGAAGGGGTGTTTTTCTAGCCATCCAATAAGATACCATTTACTTTTTAATATTTTTTATTGTGTCATTTTTCATTCACATGTATTCTAAAACAGTGATATAAGTTTCTTATAAAGGGCCCCAGTGCAAGACTTTTTGCCTATTTAATGGTTAAATGTTACAGATGTACCATGTATCTTTGGAGATATAATGAAGACAGGGGTCTAGGTTTCATGATAACATTGCCCAGACCTCCTCCTCACCAGCCACCTCCTTCAGCTCCAATGGGGAGTACCAAGGCATTCACATAATCTCTCCAGCGTGTCCTGGGTCTGCTGCCCCGGGGCCTCCTTCTGGTTAGTCATGCCTTCTAGGTGGACCTCCCCAGGGAGCCGTCCAGTGCTTATAACCTAAGGTATACGATATGAACATTTACAGCTTTGTCATAAAAAAGAAAAACTGGACACTTTAAACCAGACAGATTATCCAGTCAGGTAAAAGGTTTATTGGTTAAAGGTATACTGTTTTGGTTTCCAATGTGCTTCAGTAATTTAAACTAATATATTATCGTTCCTGGCACAGCAAGGCCTGACAGCGGCAGTGAATAAAGACGAGGAGAGACGTAGGAACACAAAGTTGCCCTTTATGTTAGTCCTCAAAATGACCATACAACATAATAACACAGAAACAAACATGGCAGGCAAACATGGGGAGGCTACATGCTACATGGGAAGGCTGACACACAGCAGGTACACAACACTAGAGCACATAAGGACATACAACACAGGTAAGGGGACACATGATACTCGGGATTACAAAATTTATTACGCTAGCAAATACACACAACTGCTTACAGCAAGACATGGAAAATAACTATATATATGCCTTGCAAGCATGCCAGAATACGCTAATCGCACTGGCGCTACAATATCAACAGCCTCCTGATCCTCCTTGCAAAGGCTCCCATTGACCTTCCGTGGGACCCTCCCTTTCTGTGGGCCCCAGCGCAGCTGAACTTTTGAATTACAATTTAGAATTTGGTGAACAGTGGTCATTGTTGACACACCACAGCACACAGTGCACAACAAAGAAATGTGTCCCCTGCATTTAACCCATATGTGACATAGTGACATAGCAGGGGGCAGCTAATTCAGCGCCCGGGGAGCAGTGCTTGGGGGCGGTGACTTGCTCAGGGTACCTCAGTGGCACCTTCTACTTGCTGCACTGCCTGTAGATCCACCACTGTTCTAATAGTAATACATTTTATTCAAGCTAAATATGCACTGTCCAGATAAATACTATACATTTAAATATTATCTTTGATGGCTTAAGATTTTTTGCAGTGTACCGTAATATAAACTGCACATAACCATACACAAGCGAAGATAATAAATGATTAGGTGCATAAATAATACAAAAGCCATGGATCAGAGAATGTCACAGCAAACACAACTCAGATTCTGAGTTCTGTATTACGCCAGGCACAAGATGGTAGTGAAATAGTGATTCACCGAGTCCCTGAAAGCCAATAACTCATATAACCTCATTATCAGGTTAACCTAGGGTTGTCATTAACCTTACGAGGAACTCTTTGAAGAATAGGTTGACAAATGATGTCATTTTTCAATCCAGTTTGGAATGCACCTTGCTTTGCATGCTAAGGGGAACAGAAAAATATTATTTACATCAAGATATTAATATTTTCTGGTACACTTGGTAATATAAATAATTGTATCATCAACATCTAAGTTAGAGTAAATATGATGTTGAAGCAGATAGATTTCATGTCCAGAGAGTACAAATTTAGACCAAGATTTTGTTTCAATCAACCAAATGAGTACTCTGTGACTGTGACTCTTTGTACTCAAATGGTTGGTTCAAACAAAATCTTGGTCTGGATTTGTACTCTCTGGACCTGAAATATCCACCTCTATATATTATACATTTTATTTGCTCTGCGTTTTCTTATATTTAAATATTTGCATTCAGTTATGCATTCAATAGTGTAGCTTTTAGGTGTTAGTCATTTCAAAAACAGATAAAACAGAAATATATTTAAATATGGAAAATGCTACTAAAACACCGTTCGTTTTGTGAATAAACCTTTTACAGATGTGTATTACGTATTGCTTATAATGTAACTGCTTCATGTTACATCGTTATTCTTCGTTTAGCGTCGCGTATCATGAAGTAGGAAATTAAAACGAATTTCAACAAAGCACGTACGTGCTCACTCCTCCCCTCCGTATGGTGGCAGTAATAATTTTAAAAAATGGTAAGATGATAAACCACGTGATAGGGATGACCCGGTTATTGTACGTTAGTGTGGCGTCACGTGTCATGAGTTTGACGTAACAGCAATGGAGGCGCTGGTGTATGTGGCAGCCGCGGTAGTTTTACTTCTCTTGATTTTACTTGCGATTAAAGTACGAGGAAAGCAGGATGTGGGTGAGTGAAGATTTATGAGCTCTAGATGAATAGTCTAAGATTATCAGAAGACTAAGAATTGGTTACATAATACATACCTAGAAGTGATGTCAGCATGTCGCCACAGAAGAGAGATGTTTCTATTGACATTGTTTAAAATGAGTCTTAATATGTGTTGGGCATCTGCGTTTGGTTGTTACAGCACGCTAGTTTGTAATGGCAGTAGCTGCTACTTGTGTCTGAATTAAAATCAAGGACGCCGACTTACAAATCGTGATGAAAATTGCTAACTGAAACATGTAAGGATAGCCTTTAATGTTAAGATTAATAATTAAGATTTGACTAGACATAAATGAATTAAGATTTATGTTCAGCTGTCAAAAGTTGATTTAAAAGTTGAAAAAATGTTTAAACTGGTATGGAAGGTGCTAGATATAACTTAAGTTATTTTTGACAATACAAATAAGTGCACAAAGTTTGAATGCAAAATATTTGTACTTGTTTTACTAAGTTCTTTAAAAGATTAATTAAATATGATTTTTACCAAGTGGCCTAGAAACAAGATTTATTGTCGAGCAGTATTTACATGTGGTTAATGGCTTAATACAAAGGTGGCACAGCAGTTACATTCATCTTATTTTGCCTAATGCCTTTTTATTTTAACTTTGGCCAAGATAAGTCCCGCTCACATCTAAATAAACAGGCAGTTAAAATAAACAGTTTTTAGTTCGGAGTCCCTTGCCCATGATAAGAAGGTTGTGTGGTTGGCAAAGTGTCGTCACCATTGGGCCGTTGAACAATGCCCTTAATCCCAGATCCAGGGATACTATGCCTGATCTTTGAATTTCACTTGTATGTTGCTTTGGACAGAAGCGCCTGCTAAATGTATAAATGTCAATGTTTTAAATTAATGTTTGGAAAATAAGCTTTCTGCTCTTCAGGCTCATTCCACAATATCTGATTACAGGGTGTTAATTGTAGGATGTTACACCCATACAGCCTCACAACATGGACATGAAGTGTGATGACTGGAGTGCCATATACACTTAATTAAAATTGCTTCCTTACTCTTTCTCAGTTGGCCACCTTCAGGCAGATGTGGTCGGTCGAGCAGCAGGGCGCCACCCAGTGGTGGATGAGCGAGGTGCAGGCATGCCCCGACGCAGAAACCTCAACAGCAGGATGAATGCCCAAAGACGTGTACAGAGGCAGGCTCAGCCGGATGCATCTGATAGCGGTACTTGTTCCTGGACCAGATCTGTGAGGTCTTTGAGTATCATTCAGGGGACAGCTGTGGGTGTGAGCCATGCTCTCTGTATGTGTCTTTCTTCATGTCCCTGTAGAGGACAGCAGTGTGGAAGAGGGTATGGGCCCACAGGTCCAACCTGCAGGAAAGATCGGATTCAAGAAGCAGAGAAAACTAGAGGAGAAACAAGCCAAGAAAGCCCAGAGGGAGGTAGGACCCAAAACAGACAAGTACAAGACAGAATCATTAACTCCAGGCTTCATGGTGCTGTGTCCTGTAAGGTAGCACTGTTCTGTGGTCTCCAGCACTGTTGGTAGTGTCTGCAAGGTGTGCATTGTGGTTTTACTTTTATTGGAGGGTAGCACACCACACATCAGTAAACATAGTCATCGTTTCCACCTTGCATTGTCACACCATATTGGTCCCGCAAACGGATTCAGACTGAGAAATGGACCTTGGTTGTTGGCATTTTCTTCCAGTAGCTGGATATTTCTGTTTTCCTTTCATCTAAGTGTTAAACCTGGAGTTTCTAGAATCTGAATTTGAAACATTGAAAAAGATATATAACTGCTGAAATATTTCTGAAGATGGTCCCAGCTCCTTTAATGAATGCATAGCTGTGTTTGAGGGACGTCAGCGTGCATAATCTTAGGTCCTGTGCTGCAGGCAGAGCAGGAGGAGAGGGAGGAGAGGCGGCGGCTGCAGGAGCTGAGAGAGCAGGAGAAGCGGAAGGAGGAGGAAAAGGAGCGGCTGCTGGAGCAGCGGCAGGTATTTGGCGGCTCACGCCTGCATGCTCTTGCGATCATGCACGTGACTGTGAATGCAGTGAATACACAGACGTGCACGTCGACGCATAAGCACACTAAGCCAGATGGTGCACATGGTTTCTAACGCTCCTCTCTCCAGGAGGAAGAGCTGCGCCGGGCGAAGGAGGAGCAGGAGCGGAAGGAGGAAGAGGAGTACTTACGACTGAAGGACTCCTTTGTGATTGAGGAGCAGGGAATTTCTGAGCAGCTTAGTGAGCAGGAGGTGAGGAAACCAAGTGAATGAGAGAACGTATATGTACCCTTGGGAGTATAGTACTGAGTCCACTTTACCTGTCTACATGTGACAGGGATGCAGGAGTATGTTGTACATGTGTATGAACCCTTGGGAGTATAGTACTAAGTCCTCTTTACCTGTCTACATGTGACAGGGATGCAGGAGTATGTTGTACATGTGTATGGACTGCATTTCTTGTCACACATTTGTTTTGTCTTAGTCTTCATCAAATGACAGTTTTGTTTTTTTGCTTTTTGCTTTTTTTAATGACTGTTACTTCTGTTTTTCTTTTTACCCCAGTCTCGAAATTTGCTGCAGGAGTTCATCCAGTACATCAAGGTAAGACCACAGAGATGGCCAAAAGAGAAATTGTAAGAGAGCTCACTGGAATTCTGGTGTAATTGTTCGACTCTTACCAGGTCATCCTGGAATTAGGTTGGGTGCTGATAGCACAAAATTAGTGGGACTCGTAAGAACTACTACATTTATCCAGTAAATAGTTTGTTGTGACCTGTTCTGTTTCCTTTGCCCAGGACTCCAAGGTGGTTCTGCTGGAGGACCTGGCCTCACACTTTGAGATGCGCACCCAGGTCAGTTCAGACAGCACACGCTGTATGTGCTCATCCCACGTTACCGGAGACATCTTTCACCAGCTAGTGACAGCTGTTAAGACTTTTTTTTTTTTTTTAAATGTTGAACCTTGCAGGATGCCATCTCTAGACTGCAGGACCTCATTGTCGACGGTTCCCTCACAGGTGAGACCAAAAACTGTAACTGCTATTTAAAAACGCCAGTGTTAAACATCTCACTGCATCTTTATAAAAGCTAGTTTCAGGTGATTGTGTCTGTCAGTGATCCATACTGCAAATATTCTCTTAATCTGCATGTCTCTGTCCAACTCTCTTACTCGCTTGTTGTTGTTCTCTTCCCCAATACTGCTATCTCTTGTCTCCTGCTTTCTCTCTCCCTCCATCTCCTAGGAGTGATAGACGACAGGGGCAAGTTTATTTTCATCACGCCAGAGGAGCTGAGTTCTGTGGCCCAATTCATCAAACAGAGAGGCAGAGTGTCCATTACTGAACTCGCCCAGGCCAGCAACTCCCTCATCAACTTGACCCCAGTGGTCCGCAACACAGCCTGAGGGAGGGGCTGCCCTATATGTGGGCATGCATGCATGCACGGTTAAAAAAAAAATTGTATATTAAAGTTAAGTCTTTAATGTTTCTGTAATTTTTGATGTGACCCCTAAGAGGCAGTGTGGCATGCTGGTAAAACCTGAATTTTACAGGGTTACCGTCGGTGAATGAACGAGTAACCGCCTTTGGGAGCTGGAATCTGCTCCCACGTGTTGCTCATTGGGTACCTGCACCCCAAACTCAGACGTACCGGCCTCCAGTAGGCACCACACGTGACAACCTGTGCCACAATGCTGCTTCTGTTCTGACACCATGTGAAATGTATGAATTGCGCTGGCTTCAGAGGCTAGACCCTAACCATAAAGGTCGTTCGATGCTCTGTTATTGGGGTTTCCAAGGCGGAAGCCAAGGCGCAGTGTTTAGCTATTCTAATAGCAACTGGTGTCACATTAAGACCCCATACAGTTGACTAGAGCTGACTGCATTTGGGGGACCTCTGAGCACTATTAGATCTGGAGCTCCGCTATGTGGCTGTTGTGCGCTTGTTGTATACTCCCCAGCAAGAAGCATGCACACTTTTCATGCAGCAGAATATAAGCGGCCCTCCTTGCCTGTTGGAGGAGGGGCAGGAAGCCTAATGTTGGCTGGAGCACATTGCCATGGCAACTTTGACACATTCTGGATGTTACCGGTAAATCTTTGAGTGGAAAGAGTAATAGGCGGGTGCTGAGGGGCTGTGAGTTTGCTTCTCTGCTTTTCCTACTGATAATGACATCAGTGAGCATATGGGTCACACTGTATTCAGAGAAATGGTACAGTGAACAACCTCTAGTAATTTAACAGTTCGTTTCCAAACACGCAGAGCATAAATACAATTGTTGTCATTTGTGTATCAGGTGATTAAAAAAAAAAAACTGTTGTGCTGTTGTATGCATTTAAAATATTGAATCAGCACCATGGACAGTGATGAACCTTCCTCATAAAACTGAATTTCTCACCTGATGATTCTTTGTTAATTTTTTAAGTCATTTAACTTTTACTTGCTTTCCATCAACCCCACTGATGTATTATTTCAAATTTATTTGATAATACAAAGTTGAACCTGAAACCTTTGTTTTATTTTGCGTTGTTGCACACATAGATGCCTTTCTGTTGAGAGCCTGGTGAATATTTCACCCCTCCCCGTTCCTTGTAGATGAACGCGTGCTGGGGTGACAGCCCAGGAGAGGCGGGACCTTCGCTCAGGGATGGTTGCAAAGTGTCGCCGGACACATGCGTGAAAATAAGAGAGATGCAGATTGAGAGCACACGGAATAGCCAAGGTAGTCCTGGGGAAATCGATGTCACCAAATGAAGGCCGCGCCGCGCATGCGCGGAGCACCGGGAGGGGGCGTTGCTGGAGGACTAGTGGGGGGCGGGGCGGAGGTGGGCGTGTGGTACAGCTGATGCACGCAGCCGCCGCTGCCTCCATCACCCGATCGCTACCACGGGAGATAACAGCAGCATCCGCCGCGACCCTCACAGCGTCGCCGTAGCTGCCGCGCAGACCCAGCAAGCGAGGCGGACAAAGAGGAGTCGAGAGGCTCGCCGCAAAGCACAGCCCGGGGCCGTTTGGAGTCACACGCAGCCGACGGCGGCGCCGCAAACAGTGAGTACGGATTAATAATGTCACGGCTGCGTGCTGCTCGCCCTATTGCACAGATGCTGCGGCGCCAGATATAATGGACGGCGCCCGTCCCCCACCTCACCGTTTGCCGTATTTATCCGCAAACGTGAGCGGATCTTTCCTTTTTAAAACCTGCTATAGTTGCTATTCTAGGATGGAGGAGAGAGAGCGAGGGAGGGGGAGATGGAGAGGGGGTAAGAGAGAGAGAGAGAGAGAGAGGTAGGTGATGCTACGTGCTGGGGGTGGGGGGTGTCTAGTGTTTGTTAATATTACTCATCGGAGTGGAAGTAAAGTCGGTGTAAAGGCGACGGAGAGAGGAGTAGTGCGCGCTGCCTGTGCGGCGATGCGCGAGGCTGGAGCTCCCCCCCCCCCCCCTGCATCGGGACGCCCGGATCGGCGGAGCGCTGCTGTGTGCCGACACGCATTATGTAATGTTTTACCAGGGTGAAGAAGGAGAAAATAGATCTGCTCGTTTCTCGCCCCCCATGCGGCATGTCGACTCGGGTCTTAACGCCAGACGCGGCCGCTTGAGTAATCCGGTCATTATCCCGCTTTTATACGATTGCCCCTCCGTGATAGATGTAGGGTGAAGCTTTGGCGTGTGCGTGAGTGTGGTAAGGTGTGCGCAGATGGAGGTGAGGATGCAGCGATGTGCCCGGGCTGCGGTGATGGCAGGAGATGGATAACGCTTGCAACGTGCATCTCGGCCAGATAAGGTCCGGATGGGATATATTTGGTGCGCTGAACGTCAAGTGTATACGGTTAGACGGCCAGGCGGTGGAATTTGCGTTACTGAGGTGTATATTGCGTAGTATTTAGTGAGCAAGGTGCGTATGGTATCTACGGATGTATAGTGCAATAATGCGGGATGTTTATTTAAAGGTACAGTGTGTAGCACCCTGCGTGTGAGGGGAGTACGATGTTGTACTGAGGTGTTTGCTATGTACCACTGGGCATGAATCAAGTACGAGGTGTGTTGCTTTGTACGATGTGTAGTATTGGTGAGTATCTGTTTTGTGGGGATTTGTAAGGTGGGCAGTGAGTAGTTTGGCTAGTATAGTGTTGGATTTGCCTGTGTGTGTGTGCGATCTTCAGTATGTCCTGTGTGTAGGTCAGGGAGTGTGGAAGTGGGGTTAGTAGGTACATTTATATTTGTAACATCTGCTATTAATAGAGAAGGACATGGTAGGGGAGTGTGATCCTCAGGTTTTACTTCTGAAGGTGTAAAAGATGAGTCCTGGTTGTCAGTGTGTGTGGTGTTAGAGAGGTGCGGTGTGTTGTACAATGTGTATTTCTGTGTGGTTTTCTGTGGTTATCAAGAAACAGAGAGTTTGCTGGCCCATATCACAGTGTGCGTTAAGTGTGTAGCCGCTAATCCTGTAAGGCTGTATAATTTGACGTGTTGCACGTGCTTGATACATTCGCTTTCAAAGATGTCATTTGTTGGGCTCTGGGCGCCTTCCACGTGTCCCGGGCCTCCACAGAGGCGCAAACAGATACCCATGGAGGACGGAGAGTGTACTGTGGGTCCCCTTGGGCGAGTAGGTGTCCAGAGATGGGTATTTATCTGGGGGCATTTTCTGAGGCCGGGTGGCAGATATTCAGCAGTGGTGTGTTGGGGCTGTTTGATTGATATCCCTTCAGTGGGTGTATTTCATATGCATTTTGTATATCGCTCCATTTGTAGGCTGCCATTGCGCGGAGCTCTCAGATTTGCACGTGTCCGTACAAAAGGTCATGGGCACTTTGCAACTTAGCAGAGCACGCCACCCTGCGGCACATGCTGGCACAGGCTTCCCCTTTGCCGAACGGCCTTACCTGAGAATGCTGCTGATCCAAGTTTTTGTGCACCTCTGCTTCCCTGCCATGTCTGTCGGACTGCCGCCGTTTCGAAAACAGAGTTGTATTCGTGCCCATTGTGCGCGCCTGGGTGTGTGCGTGTGCGCTGTGAGCGGCGCGTGAGAGCAATGATGTAATGCGAGCAAGGAGGGGAGTTTCAGCATGTGCCTTCAGTAAGGCCACACAGAAGCTGGGAGACCCCTGCTTGCCAAATGGGGTGCTGCAGGGCACGGGACTGGAGCGGCATTCGTTCGTATTAATCACCGAGGCGCCCTTGCGTGTGAGACACATAAGGAAGCGAGGGAAGCGGAACGGACTCCTGGCGAGCGGAGGAAGAATGGGAGGGTTTACGAGCTGCAGCTGGCTGCAAAAAGCTCACTTCTCATCTGGGGATGGGTATCCAACACCTGCAACCAGAGACAGCAGTGTAGGTGCCTGGTGGGGCAGACAGACGAGGCAGATATGCTCTCCCTGGCAGTAACCATCCTGCACATACAGTCGTTATAATAAGTACTCAGGTATGATCAGGGACGCTCTCCCTGGGAGTAACCATCCTGCACATAC
>JAODUD010000040.1:28277035-28289233 GCA_026784285.1 Stomatorhinus walkeri | reverse complement strand
GTCTTTGCGTGTATCTGTGTGTGTGGGTCTGTGCCTGCATGTCTTTGCGTGTATCTGTGTGTGTGCGTCTGTGCCTGTATGTCTTTGCGTGTAACTGTGTGTGTGGGTCTGTCCTTGCTAACCCTATCCTCATCTCTCTGGCCCAAATTTGTACCCTGTGAACAGTCAGGACAGCATCTCAGTTAACCCTTCCCGTAACCCCCACCCCACCCCACTCTCTCTCAGTGTGTTTGCCCATCAGCTGGCGCCCCCCTTGTGCCTGCGATGGCCGCCGTGGGTTGCGGGGAGCCGAGTAAGTGAGGCGCCCCACTCAGGATGGGCAGCGTGGGCAGCGGAGTGGCAGGCGAGCAGGAGTTCGCCATGAAGAGCGTCGGCACTCGCACCACGCTGCCACGGGCCCCGCCCCCCACGCGCCGTGGCCCCAGTGGCCGGAGCTGCAGCACGGAGAGGCCCCCGCCACCCCCCTCTGAGAGCACCGCCTCCAGTGACGAGCGCGGCGGGAGCACCGACCGACCCCCACTCGCCGGCTCCGACAGTGCCGTCTCCGAGAGTGACCGCGCCAACTCCAACTGTGAGCGGCAGGTGTCCAACGCCATGTTCCTCAATGGGGCAGGTCGGAGGGAGGGGCCCTGGGCAGGCACCAGCCTGGACGCCTGTGGGAACAATGCCCCCGCCCATGGGCCCACACAGTACAGAGCCAACAGCGGGAGCAAACCGGATAACCCCAACCCCCCCAAAATACTGCCTGTGTCTGGGAAACTGGAGCAGGTGAGGCCCGGGACCTTGCAGACCGTGCTAAGCGTATAGCAGCATCTCAGTGTCTCCATCTGTTTTCCTGTCCAGACGGGTGACATGGTGCCACAGTGGCCCGTCTGTCTGTTATACAGAAGCTCCGTGTCCCTTCTGTTCCCTCTTTATCTGCAGCAGAACAACAGCGGCCTGGTACGTCCTTCCGCCTTCAAACCCGTGGTGCCCAAGAGTTTCCACTCCATGCAGAACCTCGTAGGGCAGGCCGGAGGTGGCGCCGTGGGGGGGCGGGGCGTGGGAGCCAGTGGGGGGCCCAGTGCTGCAGGGAGCCAGCAGAGCAGCGACAGCCCCAGTGGAGGCCGGAGTGGCCAGGGGGCGCTGTCGGACTCGGGGAGGAACTCTCTGACCAGCCTGCCCACGTACACGGGCTCCGGCTCGGCGTGCGGCCCTTCACAGGCGCTCGGGCCCCTCAGCGCCTCCACCAGCCACATTAACCGGCTGGGCACGGCCGGCGCCAATCTGGACCGCCTGGAGAAGCCAGGCTACCAGAATGGGCTCAGTGCCTCTGACAGCGGACGCTCCTCATCAGGCAAGAGCTCCTCCTCCTACCAGAGGCTCAGCCACCTGAGTGACGCCCCCCAGGCTCTCCGACCCTCCCCCTCTTCCGATGACATCATCCAGGACCTGGAAGATAGACTCTGGGAGAAGGAACAGGAGGTAACGGGCCAGGGGTGCAGGATCTGGTCATGTGACATGAATAGGATTGTTATGATTGCTAGTTCACTGTGAGCCTGTACTGCATCAGTGCTGATGGATGCATGGATGGATGCAAGGATGGACAGATGGGTGGATGTATGATGGATGGATGGACCATTCAATTACAGATACTCCATGTGGTTTTTGCTGTGGGGTGTGAGCACTCCCCCTGGTGCTGTCAGCTAAGCCCACTTTGTGGCATGATAGTCTTGAGGTCTGAATCGTGAGCTGAACACAAATGCACTCTCTATAAAGGGGATGGCCGAGGTAAAAGGGCATTGTGTAGGATTGAGTATCCAAAGTGATCAGCGCAGCGATTGTTTTATTTTAGCACAATGCAGCAGTGACCAGACGGATTTGATCAAGGTCCATGTGTATTTTCCATACTGCTGGAGGGGGCAGGTGCCTGCAGGTGCAGGACTAAAGCACCTAAGAAATGGGGGTGTCGTGTTGTTTACCACCAGTCAAACCAAGGATGGGTTTGTGCCCCCTTTTGACCATAAGTGGTCACAACACTGAATATTAAATAAATGCTTTCCATATTTAGAAGGTGCTGGAATGGTGGTCCCGGGGGGCCTTTTGGTTGGGGCCCCAAAATCACTATTGGGTTTTATATAATGCATGAGAAATCCAGGCAAAGAGGTAAAATCTCATTTTTGGCTTCCCATCTTCCTGTGATGAAGGTTTGTCATGGAGGAACCAAGGTGAATCTGTAACCGTAAGAATTTGTGATTGGACAAAGGGAAGGCATGACTGAAGAGGACGTACACATTCTTCAGAAATGTATTTATTTATGTTCATGAGTAGTTTCGATAGGTCCTAAAGCCCGTCAGATAACAAGGAAGAGATATTGCATGAAATTCTGAAATGTTGCACACCATTCTGTCTCGTCTGCAAACTTGCGTCATATGCGTGGCATTTAGTGTCCCTGCGTTGTGTCTCTTCACGCTACAAGAGCATTCTTGTCGTCCACGACTGCTAAGTGGTGCCCAGCTGAGGCTTCGCGATGCAGACAATATTGTTGCTTAACACAGTTCCCGCGCGTGTGCTGCTGTTGGCTAGGAAATAGAGCTGCTCGTCGCTGTGCCCCCACACCGTCCTGCTCTGCATGTGCCTGTAAGCCTCTAGCTTACAGCATCTGATGCAATCCAGCTGGACAATAGTGGCAGCATGGTCTCACCACAGCCCTAGACAGAGGGATCTGTGCGCTGATGATTAAATGTGTCCCTTTTGTGGTCAGTGCCGCAATGAACATCACAATATAAATTATCGTTCAATGTATTATAGATAATTATCGGATACTTTATCGTTTAATCTCTGACGAAAATAACATTGCAGTTATTGCATAATCACCTAACCATTAGAAGTATACTTGTAATAAAAATGGAATGATTCAGGAATTAGAACTTAGAGTGAATCCCTGTCATTTTATCGGTTTTTCATTTGAATCGTCTAGTCTAGAGATTCCCATCCTCCAGTCCACGGTGCCAGTCTGAGCCAGCACAGCACTCTACTGGGCCATGGAGCGGGGGGGGGGATTGAGGAGGGATTGGTTACTTTCCAAAAATAAACTATAAATTGTCATTTTGTTACACCCCTTCACATTCATGCGTTCTGTTCATATCTGAAAAAAATGGAAATGGTTACACTTCGGTGAACACAATCCACCAGTACCCCCCCCCAGTCCATTAGACATAAAGCAAAAATGTAAAGGTTGGCCACCCCTACTATAGTCCATTGAAACACAGTTAGAGCTAAAGGTGGTACGTTTTCATATATTTATACATACTGTAAGTATTACTGACCATTTAGATGTTCATTGAGGGTGATGTTTTGCACACATAGCCGGTGTTTTCGAACCCTGGGGTGGCTCAGTGGTCAGCACTATTGCCTCACATCCCCACGGATGACTTTGAATCCTACCATGACTTTCTGTGTGTGTAGTTGGCATGCCCACCTCCTACCTCAGCCCGTGCACGTGCAGTTAGGCTAATCAGTGCCTCTACATTCCCTGTGGTGTGTGTATGTGTCCTGTCATCCCTGTGAACTGACATCCCATTCAGATGTCCTACGCTACCTGGGATAAGCTTCACCCCCCCCCCGAAAAAAAATTATAAACCTTGCCCAGGATTAGCAGTTGGATTTTTTATTTTAGTAATGCATCATTCCCATACGGTCTTACAGTTTGAAGATAGGTTACAACATATAGTTTTTTACTGCAAAGTAAATGGTTGCTATGGGTGTTGCTGTTCTTGCATATTACATCACTCTTTTTTTTGAGCAACAACATTGTGCGTTTACCACTGCCACCCAGTGGACAGCGAGGTACTGCATCCACCACATTCAAAATATGGGTATGTCTTAAATCCTGTGACAGTGTTTACTCGGTGCATATGAGGGGATCACAGTAAGTGTAGGAGCACTAAGCAAGTATAAAATATGTACTGGGGAGAGTATTTGCTTCCGTTTGGGATTTTGCCGAGCACTCCCATTGGGCTGTCAGCTGACCTCGCCCGGATGACCCCCCCTACCACCCCGCAGGTGTTACACATGCGCCGGAACCTGGACCAGAGTGAGGCGGCCATCGTGCAGGTGTTCGAGGAGAAGCAGCGCGTGTGGGAGCGTGAGATGGAGGAGCTGCGGCAAAACTACGCTGGCCGGCTGCAGCAGGTGACACGCCGCGCCCAGCGCACGCAGCAGGCCCTGCAGGCGCAGATTGCACGGCTGCAGCAGGACAAGCGCCGGCTGCAGGACGACCTCACTGCCCTGCTATCTCACCGCGAGGAGCTGGAGAGGAAGTGCCTGGACTATAGGAAGGAGCAGGCCGACATCCTGCCTCGCCTGGAAGAAACCAAGTGGGAGGTGAGCCGGGGGGGGGGTGGGAGCGGCTGCGAATCGAGCGGGTGGGCATGAACCCAATAATGGACTGGCTGGTGGACACCCTCTCTGCGATCCCTGTTTATGACGCTGACCCCTTTGGCCAGGTGTGCCAGAAGTCTGGGGAGATCTCGCTGCTGAAGCAGCAGCTCCGGGAGAGCCAGGGTGAGGTGACCCAGCGCGCGGGAGAGATGGTGGCCCTACGGGGCCAGCTGAAGGAGCTCAACGCGCAGCTGAAGGAGAAGGAGGAGATCGTGATGAGCCTGAAGGACTCCTACTGCAGCAAAAGCCTGGAGCTGGAGCGGTGTGAGGGCGAGCTGCAGAAGACGCTGGCAGAGGTACGGAGGAGCACACACACACACACACACACACACACAGAGCAACCAACACAGACGTTTGTATTCATATTTGTAGGGACACTCCATTTCTATGAGCATAATTCCAACACTGACGACCCTTATCCCTACCCAGCCCTATCTTTAACCATAAATAGCCAAACAGTACAAGACTTCTGGCAAAATTGAGTTTCCCCCAGTGGGGACTAAAGTTCCCCCACAGCATCAAAACACACATTGTGGGGGCCACAGTGTAAAATTATACACATTACAACACACACACACACACACCAAATAACTGCTACAAGTGAAAACTAAAAACATTTAGGCAATTTTGAAAAAAGGTGGATTTGAGGAGAGGTACCCACAGTGTCAAATCCTGATTTTAATCCTGTTAATCCTAACACATTGTGATACAGGTTCACTGCTCTCACACTTGCCATGTGCCTGACAAACACACGTGCCCCTGCACTAGTGTGTTTGCATTTCACACACACAGAGGCTCTGTCCTGTGAAGAACCACAATGTGTGTGGTTATATTGATGGAGACTCTTGTCTCTCTGTATCCTGCCTCTGCAGGTCGCCATGCTGAGGGAGAAACTGGGTGTGTTTGAGGCTGAGGTGCTTGGGCTGAAGCAGGCCCTGGGGGAGCTGAGCGAGGGCCGGGGCGGGGGAGCCACGTGGGGGGCATCGGCCTTACCTCATGGGCCCCCAGAGCCGGCGCCGGCGCCCGCCCCCCCTCCTGAGACGCTGCTGAGTCTGCAGAGCGACGAGGCCAAGGTGCAGCGACAGGAGGCGGACGACCTGCGACGGCAGCTGGAGCGCCTGCAGGGGGAGCTGCGGTTAGAGCGCCAGCAGCGCGAACGCCAGGCCCTCACCTTCGCCCAAGAGCGCCACACCTGGCAGGGTGAGAAGGAGCGCGTGCTGCAGTACCAGGCCCAGCTGCAGCTCAGCTACGTGGAGATGCTGCAAAAGAACCAAGCCTTGGAGCAGCGTGTCGGCCAGCTCTCGTCCAAGCTGTCGCCGGCCCCGTCACCGGCCACGCCCCCCTCGCAAGCCCTGCCTGTGGCCACGCCCCCGAGTGAGGAGCTGAAACCGCCGCCACTGCACCAGCTGGCCCCACCCTGGTCGGGACCCACCCGTTTGGAAAGGATCGAATCCACTGAGATTTAACACAGATTAGGTTGACCTGATACTTCATCACAAAGACACCATGATGCCCAGTACAGCACCAGAAAAACACCGCTATCAACATTGTCCAACAAAGTACAGTCCAGCTTCTTCTCCGTCCCCCTGTGCCCCTCCCCCCGGTCTTCCCAGGAGCTCTCAGTGACACTTTAGACATCAGAGGCTGAAGAAAGGGGCTGGGGGAGGAGGGAGTTTCCTATCGGACATCACTGGACGAAGATATGCACAGCGGTGGTCTAGGCAGACGAGATCCACACACCAGCTAACAGCTCAAGCACACGACCTGCCGAGACACTCGCTGGCTCGTTCAGATCCCCCAGACTGACACATGAAGATGCAGGCCTGCTCGCGCTGGTGTGGAGAATCCCCCAGGAGCCTTGGGTGTGGGGGCGCACGTGACTCACTCACAGATGGGACTGGAGAGCAGTTGTTGGGAAACACCCCCCCCCCCCCACCCCCAAGCAAAGGGGGGATCTAGGGATCGTGGTAAAAGGGGTGGAACTGACAGCAGGCTGATAGAGAGAGGGGGAGTGGGAGAGAGAGCGAGTGAGGGAACGACGGGCTGTTTGTGTGCGTGTTTGAAGATGTGGGTAAAGCAAGGCTAAAGGACGTGTCGGCATCTCGCGGTGGACAAGGATCAGTCGCATGTCGAAGCCTGTAACAAGAAAACACCAGAGATGTTTCAGGGTGTTAGTACGCAAGGAAGGAGGCAGACTGGGATAATTCAGGGAAAAAATACCTTTTTTGAAAGAGAAAGGCAGATGAGACGGTTTTTTTTTTCCCCTGAGAAGGGAGAAAAGGTAATGTTTTCTTGGGTGATATGGATGCGTTTCTGGGTAGAGAGGTCTGGCTTTTTGCTGTTGTTGGAGACTGTAATGACTAAAAATGGACACCAGAGAGCAACACAGTAACAATTCAGGGTTACCCACTCTCAAATGAAGTACTTGAAAATGATTCTTGCATTTCTTTGTTTTTCAGCAGTGAACACAACACACAAAGTGTTTGTCATTAACTAGTTGTTTAGTAGCTGGAACTTACTAGGTGTTTCTCTGGGTAAAGAAAGTGTTGGGTACCTGGACGAGGGCCTGTCGGTGACGTTGCTGCTGCGACTCCACATCGGCGTCGAGCATAGAGCATCTGAGACCAAGGCGTGAATCAGTGATGTTACCGCAAGGCGTGTTTTGGCGTGTTCACGTGGAGCGTGGCAATGAAAGTCTCCCACATAGTAACACAGATCATGGAATAACATGATAAGCCGAGAACAGAGTGATTCATTTGGAAAAGGACGACGAAGTTGGCTCTGTGTGTGTGCCTGTGTGTGTCTGTATGTCCTTTTTGTTGTATGCAGACAGCCCAGCACTATGAGAGAAAATTCTGGAAGACTATGAGCCGGATGGATAGACTTACAATGAAAGAATACAGCTGGAGGTCAATATTTGGGGAAGATTTTAAATCACAGTGTGATTTAATACACAGTGCTGTTCATAGTACTGTTTAACACAAATCATACAATTTCCCCCTGAAATGGATAATTTCATAATTATTAATTATGAAATTAATTATTATTAAGGATTCATATAAAAAACTGCAAAACCATTGTTTTGTAAAACAGCAAAATTATTTATAATTGGTTGTGTAAAGAATACAAGGATTGCCATTAGCTGTGTTGGGTGAGGCTGCCCGTTAGTATGTTCTAAACTGGGAACACAAGGTGGAGATCTGGAGCAAACCTGATACAGTACGTTATTTTATTTCTACCAGAATAAAGCCAATTCTGTTATATTTTGCAAAGATTGTCTAAAATCTTTGAAACTTCTTCAAAAAAAATTGTACAGAACAGTAATTTATAAAAATGATCATCAGTGACTAGTGAACAAAAAATGACCAACCATCACTAAAGATCACCGTTTCCAAATGAAGAGGTAGTAGATAAATGACCTTTACAGTGCCAACAATGGCTGTAGTATCAGAGCCTCTGTGATAGTAATGAAAACACCTATTATCACATTACTCATCACGCTGATTTGATGTACTTTGAATTTGTAGTAAACATTTTATATTGTGACAGATTAGTGCATTTTGCGAGGGATGACAACATTCTCCGACAGCACAGTGATTTCAACAGTTGCGTTAAATGTTTGACAGCTGGAGTAATGTTTTAATAAATCCGTTTGATCAAACCCAAAAATGTCGTGAAATAAACCGTATTTTTTAGAATTGGGTTTAAAATGCTGGAACCCTCTGAACTATAGTGTGCTTATCGTAAACCTTTCAGTAAACTGATTGTTTCGGTTACTAACCCTGATGTTCCAGGTTTTAACAGAGACGACTAAATAACCTTTACACTCTGGCTTTTAATGCCTCTGACGGACATGGACTGGAGTAATTTCTCAGCTGCCATATAAATTAATAGAACACCTTTTATGTTAGCTTTCTTGCTAGCAGAAGTATAAATTGATTAGACCTGGTTGAGCTGCTGGTTGAAATAATTACACCCTTCTAGCCATGTCAAATCAAGTGCATTATTCCCAATGATGTCAGACTGAATTTTAATTAGTGGAGTGCCAGTATTCAAGAAAATGCAATTCAATCAGATAAAAATATATTTTAATATAAAATATTTTGTGTATTTTTGCAATTAAAGAAATATGGTATTCATTATTACAATTCATAAATGCTTACTTATTAAGTAGCCACACAAACAATTAACAACTTAAAGCATTGATTATTCTTAAGTTATAACTTAAGTTCAGCACTATTTTTCCCTAAGGGTCAAAAATAAACAAGCTTTGGTAATGGAAACCTAGTTTCTTTTTTAGTACAAACACCCATAACAGCTGTTTTATAAAAACACGTGTAGCTTAAAACTCTTGATATGTGATGTCACTGTTTTATAAAAAATGAATCAAGCATAAGTAATGAAATATAGGTTAAACAAAAACCATAATACTCAGTGTGCCGTCAGGGCTGAGAAATCCCAGTGCAATACTGTCTTGTTATTTTAATGTCTTATTTTATTGCAATTTGTGTTTTTATGGTACTAAGTCTGTCAGTACAGTATGTTATATCCACCTTATAAGCACCCAAACATTCAGGGAAATTTGGGCTGTCTACATATGTTTTATGCGTTTTTTAATTTTATTTTATTTGAGTTATGTGAGCACATAAGTAACAGGTATACAGAGATAGACGGAAGAAGGGGGCGTGTCTGTATGCGTGCGTGCGTGTGGAGATGGGCGGAGCTCGCGTGAAACACACTGATGTCAGGAGAATAGAATACAGTTTGCTGATTAGTACTGCTACGGTGTCCTGCTGCGTTCTTGGTAGACAGAGAGGTGGTGCACTTAGCTGTAAATATCATTGGTATTTATGTGTACATACTTATTCCAGTATACAAAGATATTGTGTGTGAATACTTCAAGAGCATTATTCTAATTTTTTTTATCGTGAATCCATTTCATACGTTTCAGCTTTTATTTATTTTTAGCTGTATGAAAATAAATACAAATATATTTACACTGAATCTACAACATGGTACAGCAGAAACAGACATATCCAAAATCCTTACCTGATTATTTCCTTTTGTTCTTACTCTTACAAAAAAAAATGTGACACGCAAGAAGACAGAACACTACCAATAATTTTTAAATATCTTTTTTTAATTATTATTTATACCTATGTTCTTGTAATAGCTTGATATAAAGTATCCTTTAGCAGATGTTAATTTAAACAATTAAGATCCAAATAAATCAACATTACTACATATTCCTGTGTCATTTGTTCCTTGTGTCATACCTCTGGATCAAAAACATAAATGAACATGCTGGGAAACAGTACCGCCTCACACATGCAGGGTTGGGGTTCGAATCCTGCCCGCGCTCAGTGTGTGTGGAGCTTGGATGCTCTGCCCTTTTAGCTTGAGTTTCAGCACACACATGTCGTGCCAAAGAAATGGCTTGCAGATGCTGTACATCAGTGTTTACGCAGGCAGTCCATGTTTTTGCTCCCTGCATTTATACTGGGTTTATAAGTTAGGTGTGATGTGTACGGATTATAGGAATATGCACATGACAGACTTACACATCACTAACCGAAGTACCTGAACAATCCTTAAAGTGTACCCAAGGAGGTCTAACCCCAGCCCGCGTGGCGCTCCACCCCTCTGCGGACCCTAATTACAGCCGAAGCCAAAATAGTAATGTAAGTAATATGTTACAGTTTATACAATGAAACAAATAATAATATCAATCATTTAAAAACCGAACTGTGAAAACTGTATGTGCAAAAATTGATAATAGAATTTAATTTCTGGACTCTAAATACTATTCCTGGCCAAAATGGGGACCGCCTACCTTGGGGACTTTTTAATCTACGGGCCTATTAGCGGATTAGTGATGTCACTTATTTTTTAATTCCCTCTTGTTTCTCTTTCGACGGGGGAGCAGAAACCACAAATAAACTATAGATTATAGACTATATAATATTTAAAAGGTAATAAAACTGTTACATACATGTAAACACCAGCCAGCAGACCAAAGCATCTAAGGTGGTCGTAAAGTTTTGTTTCCAATTTATGTTTTTATGTTTATATAATTTGGAAGCCAAACAAAAGCAGCGTTCGATACATTCCCAGCCTCATAATTATGAGAGTAAGTCAGAAATAAGTGCAAATACCACTAAGTACTAAGAAAATATAAACTAAGCATGACATTTTAAATGCCATATTACACAATTAGCCTACATTGATCTGGATTGCAATACTACCGGTCCAATTGTTGATGTATGAAACCATATAAAAAGAAAATGTGGAATTCTTCAAATTGTTCTTAACTACCCCGAAATATAATCTGATTTCATGTGGTTGCGTGTTTGTATCATTGGTATCAAATTAATATAACAGCGCGTTAGTGCGTTTATTGGCCTTTTTGGCCTTCGGTGCTTGCCGTACTCGACAAAACACTGGTTGTTCTCACGTTACTTCAATGTGGAAGCCGTGCCGCTTTCGTTATTCTACAGGGGTACAGGAGGGTCTGTGTTTCGGGTGGAGAGTCATATAGTTACCTTGCTTCTGGGAAATTTTCGTACGCATCGAGGTGACTGCAGTCTTAGTTGGCTATGTGCATATTTGGTAGCTAGCTATAATGCACTAGATAAACAGAGAACTTGGTACAATGAGACACAGGAACAGGAAGCCCTGGAAATCATAGGTAAAGTTTTCATTTATAGCTACTTCTCATATACGCGTCAAAGTAATTTCAGTTAGCTTGACTGCTCTCTACAGAGGGTCACTATAGCCCTTCAGCAGTAAGAGCTGAGTCTCATGCCGAAGCAAAATTGCGGTTGTGGATTGAGGCTTTTTTTCTCTGTTTAATGTAAGTACTCTGCATGTGTGTAGGGTTAACTCTAAACCGCCACAAGCAGTGAGTATTTCTGCGCCGGCTGTGCTCACCCACTAACTGGGTCTCCGCCCCCGGTCACCACTGGTATGATTTAAGCGTCTTTCTCGTAGTTTATCACAAATGGGCTAATCTGTCACTCAGCGGGTGACTGTTCTGGTCAGTGGTTAATGGTCCACGGTCCCGGTCTGTGTGATGGCTGCCCCGCCCCCGGCCATCGGCAAACTTTGCATTAAAATTTAATTATAGCAAAATCTGTACCCACAGGCTTCACGGTATTCTTTTATAATAAAAGAGGTTGTAAACTGCATTATTTTTCAATAGAAATAAATGTATAAAATAGCAGTATGTAGTGCACAAAGAGAAAACGGGGAAGTTTTTCTAATCAAGGTAACGTTAAATGTTAACGTTATTCCTGTTAATGTATGTATTAAATGACGCTGGTGATACTATTAACGTATCGCACAATGAACAAACGTGACATCACTCACAGGTAAAATAATCGACCATTCACGCCGTTTGATATTTGTCTCTTTAGTTCCAGTGTACCCTGGCCAGTAAATAAATATAAATAATATAGTTAGGTCGTATGATTGATATATAGCATTGATTAATCAGTATTACAAATTTATAAATCTTCTTAGGGGTTACTTGATGAAGCATAGCACTTCAGAAATGTATAGTTAAGGCCTAATTCATCATTTAGCACAATTTACTTCAAAAAGTGAATCGATATTTATAGTCCATAAAGGCATCATGGTAGGCATTGGTATGTCACATGCTGTTTACTACTTTTACTTAGGTTTTACAATTTGTTTTGTTCCTCCAAGCTAGGATGTACGGGAACCAAGGGTGATGTGGAGGTAATATGGTCTCATACATTGATTTTTAAAAGATTG
>JAODUD010000040.1:28260494-28272424 GCA_026784285.1 Stomatorhinus walkeri | reverse complement strand
ATGAATGTTCTATGAATGCATTATGAAGGTGCACTGAATGTTCTATAAAT
The DNA here is from genome assembly GCA_026784285.1 of Stomatorhinus walkeri. NCBI lineage: Eukaryota > Metazoa > Chordata > Actinopteri > Osteoglossiformes > Mormyridae > Stomatorhinus > Stomatorhinus walkeri. The sequence continues at coordinate 28,272,374 of JAODUD010000040.1, read as the reverse complement.
GCATAATGAATGCATTATGAAGGTGCACTTAATATAAAGCATTACCAAATAAACTAAGGCTTGCATGTGCAGCTTTTTAGCCTGATTTCTCCTTTTAATAATCTCCGCTCTGCTCACTGTGGCACTGGTGCACATGCTGAACCATGTCCGTTGTACTATTTGTATATCAGCCAATTACAATGTTTGCATGTTTTTGTCTTGTGTCTGCTTTTCTCGTCGTTTTCATTTGTGATTACCGGAAAGCTAAAATGCTGCCACCCCACCGATTTAAAATCAGGGGGGCGTGTCCTCAATTTTGAATTTGCTCGCCATCTCATGTTTGGTCAAATCCAAAAACTAACGCAAGACGTCGACGTGAATACGAAGTGACACCTGATGTCGAACTGACGTTTGTGAAATCAAATGTAATAATACACCAGTTTTTCTGTTAAGTAAAGTACCGTGAAGTACTCCTAAAGTAGCAATTCATTTTCCACGTCAGCCGGTTTAAATCGTCATACATTTACATCAATTTTAACTGATTCGCAATTCATCGTAACATGCATAATCAATATTGTTAAAATCTCAGAAAATATTACGATATCATTTTCTTAGCGTATCACCCACCCCTATCAAACCCAATCCCTGGAAGTAACAGTGAGGCAGTCAGAGAAGAATCCAAGCAACAAATTGTACTCTTGGTACTGTTGTTTTCTTGTGTTGCTCCCTATGACAAAAAAACCTTTTGTGCAATTTATTAAAATTAGATTTCAGTTTGCAGTCCATTCAATCTATTGCCTTTTTTCATGTTCTGAAATCATTTAAAAAAAAAAAAACTAGAAAACATATACTAGGTCTATCGGACCCTGAGGGAGACGGGGATCAAGGGCAGGGAGAATTTCATCTGCTGATACAGGAGAACTAAGGAATTATCCAAGTCATTTCAAGGTATATTGTGGAATGTCAGTGGTCCAGTTAGATCCGCTGTTAACAATAGTGGAACCACATTAAAAAGAAGACCACCAATTTCTGCGATTCGGTTAGTCTTGAACAGCTGCTGGCGCTATGTCTAGGGCAGGGACACGCACGCGCACATGCGCACACACACACACACACACACCATGAGTTTAATATACAATCCAAATTGTGCTGTCGCAAAAGCGCACTGTAGGTGATTGGCACACATTCCTACAAACAGCCCCCAAACGCTGCAGCATTCATACAAGTTCATTATCAATAGCTTTTGATGGATGCAAAAAAAGCACACACAAACAAAATCTAACCTCTTCCAAAAACTTTCAAAGTTGCTGTGTAAATGATTAGCACAACGATAGGTCATATTTATTTTTAAACGTGACAAATTGAGATGAAAAATATGGACTTGGTGCGCAGTGGCCTTAAAGCTGCAGCTTTTCCCTTAGTCTCTTTTATCCAAGTCTTTCTAATTGCTTTTTCCTCATAGGGTTGGATGAAGGAGGCAGTTTTCCAAGTCCTCCAAGTGAAATGGCCCGTCAGGAGTTCTTTTCTAATTTATCGCAGGTTTTTCTTCCGCAAGTCAGAACTGTTTGTAACCATGGTGGAATAAGGGCATTTAATTAAACTTGAACTCCATTGTTATTAAAGACATCATGTTTTCTGTAGTGATGATCGTTAAGCAATTATATACCCAAGGGACAGGAAAAGGCTGCGTTGTTTAAATTGGTTGGGGGTTTGGGGTTAATTGGGCTGTGGATTGCTGGCGTGTGTCCTCTCATTGTCCTCTGATTATTGGTGGTAGTGCTGTGTCTTCTTCCTTCCTTCCTTCTCCGCTGGGGGGGGGGGGGAGGTGCGTCAGAGGTACCCTTGGGTGTTTATCACACTCGAACATTGGGCGTGGAAGGCGACGTGCCGTTTTGCAGATGGATGTCGACTCTGGTCTTGCACATGTTCCAGCCTCTTAGCACCGGAAGAGGCATCACCGTGCTGTCCGGCTTCCCTGGAATGTCCCTGTACAGAATGACATGTGAACCTCACCGTATTGTGCATCCCATCCCTGCCATCCGTCCTTCCACTCGCCTACTTTCTCTTTTCTTCTCCTTCCCTCTCGCCTCACTCTTTTCACCGACGCCCCCCAGCTGTCCGCAGATGGCTACGACGTCTCGAACCTGCTGTCAGCGGATGCGAAGCTCCGCTTGCGGGGCTTCAGGCTGGAGTATTTCCTGCGGCCCCCTGTGCACGTGACGCTCCGCTTCCAGTTCCGGGTGGAGATCTGCCGGGTGGATGTGGCCCTCTGGCCCCCCGGCATGGACCACGGCCAGATGCCCCGGGGCCTGGAGATCCACACGTCTTGCGACCCCCCACCAGACGGGCCTCACCTGGACCTCAGACACTTTCGGCCGGTGGGCCGCTGCGAGGTGAAGGAGGCCCCGTGTGTCAGCTTTGCTCTACCCTGTTTTAGGTCCCGCTCTCCATTTCCAGAGCCTCCCCCTGAGCCCCCAGCAGAGGCCAGGCGTGAGGAGCTGTGGAGCCGAGGGCCCCAATCACTGGGCTCTGTGACTCAGCTCCGGGTTTCTCTTCCATATGGAGGAGCTGGCTCACCACTTGGGCTCAAGGCCCTCGCAGTGTGGGGACTGCCAGCTCGCTGCTGCCCCCCACTGGTGTTGGAAAGGATTGTAAAGGCGCACCAGGATAGTCAGAGGCAGCCTTCTCCAACACCTGCCCTGCCTCAGCCCTCACCCCCTACCTCAGATTCACCCTTCCCAGACTCTAACATTCCCCAGGAGTTCCTAGACCCACTTACACAGGAGGTCATGACGCTGCCATTGCTGCTGCCCAGTGGGGTGGTGATTGATAGTACCTCGCTGGAGAAGTACCAGCGACAGGAGGCCAGCTGGGGCCGCCTCCCCAATGACCCTTTTACCGGGATTCCCTTCACCCGGGATTCCCAGCCTCTGCCCAACCCAGACATGAAGGGCCGCATTGACCGCTTCCTGCTACGAGGTGGTGCTGCTGTGGGCAGGACAGGGCAGCTGGGGCGAGTGGTGCAGCAGGAATTGCCACACCCATCCAGGTTGGTTAATTTTGGAAGCTCTGAAGGCTCTCTGGCAGCCTCAGACTCTCAGGGTCCCCCCAGGACATTGAGCCGCTGCGCAAAACCACAAACTTTGGAAATGCCTCATCCAGAGGCGACCCCGATATCACCGCAACCTCAAGTGAGCGGGGGATCTGAAATCCAGCTGGGGGCAGCGGAGCATGGCTGGCAGGTGCGGGAGGGATGGACCCAGGTGAAAGAGCCGGGGGATAAATCAAGCAGGGGGACAAGGCCATCCTCGTATGGCAGGAAGAGAGTGCTTGATAAGCATCTAGGATGTCCCTCCAGCTGCAGACCGGGCCCTTCCTCATTGGTGGATCCAGACTGTGCAGACAGCTCATGTTCTATGCCGGAGGTGCCCCCAAAACACCTTAGAAAACAGGAGGGCACCTTAGTCTGCTCAGGTGAGCAAGCTGAGTCCAGTAGCTCCTCTCTCTTACACCTTCAGTGACTAATGCTGTGATGTGATGTCATTCTCTGTATCTAATGCTGTAATGTAATGTCCAGCATGAGTGAAGCCAAACAGACCCAGAGGAAGCTGAATGAGGCTGGGTTTGTTTGTTTTGTCCATTGTTATTGTCTATTGTTTGTTTTGTCCATTGCTTGTCCTTGGCTCTGGCACCATGTCGTGTTTCTATGTCTCAAACAAGCAGTACCTGCAAGACAATTCAAATTATTTATAATGATTCATTATAATCCTGATTAGGGGCAGTGGTGGACTAATGGTTAGGGAAGCATAATCAAAAGGTTAAATGCAGGGGGCACATTTTGTTGTAATGTGCTGTGGTGCATCAGCAATGACCAACTTATCACTTAAACTTCACTTATGGAACACCAGAGTATTACAAATACCAATCAAATAAAAATCTGAATATGTAAAAGCGCCATCTATAGGTGATGCATATTTGAAATGCTTCAGGCTGAGAAATCTTGGTCCACTGGAGAAATACCTGCTTAAAGGAGTCTGGTTTAAGGTGGACTGAGGGTTTCCGGTATGAAGCTGGGCAGTTTACTGTAGCTAAGAAGGTAACAGAAGTGGCACCTTTAGTAGTTCAGCTTGGTGTGGTTCAGCAAAGAGGGAGCCACACTAGCAGCTCCATCCCGCCCTGTGCGGCTCTATTCTGCCCTGTCACTCACAGGCTGAGAGTCACTTGCCCTCTGTCTGTGTCTCAGGCCCCAGCAGCATCTCCCATGAGCAGCGCCTGTCCGAGAGCCTGGATCAGGCCCTGAAGTCCGCTCTGGAAGGCTGTCCTGGGTTCGCTGCCAATCGTGCTCAGGAACCGGGGTCAAGCAAGAACGCCATGCAAGGTGGCACCATGGGTAGGTATTGAGGAGGGGCTGAAGTTTTGGGGGAAGCTGGGGGTAGTCTGGCACAGTGATATCATGAATGAGATGTGCAGAGACCTTCCCAGCACTATCTCAATTTAAATCTGAAGTCTGGGCAAACTTTGGAATCTACAAGGTAAACACACCTACACATGAGTACAGCTATCTGTATGATTTGCTGCAGTAAAATTTTGTAGTAATTAGACTAATTGTCACAATAACAAATGAAGAATGAGATAAAGTTCGATAAAGAACTTTAATTACAAATGAATACAGTTCATACGGTACATATGGTACAAATCATGTGGTGCTAACAAAAGCACAGCAAGGTTCACTGAGTCAGCAGAGCGCACCGCATGCTACTGTTTGGTAATGTCATGGAAGAAATAAGCTTCAGTGTCAGGGAAAAAAGTAATAGCTTATCGACCACGACGTCTTTTAATTTGGAGATATTGTGGATGAACATAGTAAATGTTGATGGTGTTTAACAGTTTGAAATCTGGTGCTGTGTATTGCAAACCTTGAATCACTGCCATTCTGTAGAACGTACAGAATGCAAGCACTTAGTCACGGATACCAGCAGTTATGGTTTCCACTTTCAACCTCAAGAATTACGAGACAAATTATGTCCTGTATTGGTTTAAAAACAAGAGACTGCATTTTATTTTTCAGTACAAGAAGGGTGGCAACTCTATCAGCAATGTCAAAGCAGTGCCCTGGAATAAACAGCGAGGCGGTCAAAGGAAAAACCTAGCAAAAACTGTCCTGTCAGCATTTTTTTGTGTTATGCCTTGCAGAAAGTTTTGTATTTATTTGTTAAAATTAGATTTCGGCTTATAGTCTTTTCAATTTATTTTTTTTTCATGTTCTGAATCTGTTTAAGGGGAATCCTAATGGAATTTTAAGCAAAAGCTTTGAATTAATGAAATATTTACTTAAATTGTATCATGATAATTGTTGATATCATCTGAAATGACAAAAATTATCATGATAAAATATATTGCCATATCATCCAGACCTACTAATACCACTAACATTTGCACACATCTTTTCCAGCAGCCCGAGTTTGACTACCACAAACCCGCAGCTCTTTAAAAGCTCATTAATGTAAGAAAATAGCCTTCAGTATGGGTGTAACAGAACACAAAATTCATGATTCGGTACACGCCACAGTTTAGGGTTTGGTACAGCAGGGAAAACAAAATTTGGTTAATGGTTAATACCAAGTATGGTGGCATATCTAAACACTTCTGAAGTGCCTTAAATGCTAAGAGGAGACTAACTTGCAAAGGCTCTTTCTGCCTTCCTCCATCATATACACACTCGGGACTCGGGTGATATTTCAGATGATTTAGCTGGTTAGATGTGTTTCCAGCAACATATCTGACTTGGGTATAACAGAACTGACAGACTGTCTTGGTCTTATCAACTATCCTCTCTCGTGTTGGTGTTATTTATTCGGAATGCAAAATGTTCCCAAACTACTGATTTAGTGTGCAGTGGGAGGATCATTTGAGCTCCCCAACCAGCTTGCAGTCACAGTTAGCTTAATGCTTTCAGTGTTGAAAATCTACATGTGAAATTAGATTTTACCCATGTCAAGAAATGTATTCATTCATTTCATTGTTCCTTTGGAAACAAAAATGATATAGCCAAAAAGCGTGCAGCAAATATGTGTGTTGTTACAGCCCTTGTCTTTAAATGTAGAAATGCTCTTCAGCAAAAACTAGTGGCCTTTTAACCTCACAAAGGACCCTGCATCACACAACCATTACGCAAGCAGAATAAATTCACTCATAATTTGGCCTTCTTCTAAGGGTGCTTCTGTCCTTGCTCTACGTTTCTGTTATCACGTTTTCTTGCTGATTCTGTCAGAGTAACGCAATTAATGAGGTCTCATGTTGAATTACTTTATTCTTTATAATTCAACAAATAGAACTATATTTACCACGCAAAGGTCACGTGTTCAATTCCCAGAGGCCGCACCCAAATTGTAACCCTTCCTTTTACTGGAAGTTATTTTTGAATAAAGCATCAGATAAATGTAAAATAAAAAACAGTAAATGTGCGGTGACAACATATTTCTGACTATAATATTTATCTCTGTGCTTTAGACAATGTCTGGGACTTGAGATACTCAGCATGGTTTTGAAACTCGCGACATCTGATCACTAAGTAGTTCTTGGATACAAAGGTGCAGAACAAGTTGTGCCGTCCTGTGTTGGCTACTTTGACTTTTATGCTTGGCTAAACATGCTATGTGCCCTAAGACGCAAAACACCATCACCCTAAACAGTATTCCTCACGTCAGTCCTCAGAGACCCAAACGGGAGCCTAAATGTGGACTGTCTGGGAGGAAGCAAAAACATGGACCGCTGGAGGTCCCCGAGGACCGGGTTTAGAAAGACTGCCTCTAAAAGTTACTAATTCCAAGAGATAATATGATCAGTTGTGTTTTCACTTGAGGAAATTGTCATTTGCAGCATCTTAACAAGTTACTATGTCAGTAAGAATTAGGCTACAATGACTAAGCAGAACCCATTAGAATCAGCAGTGAAGCCATGTATTGCTAATTCTGTCTAAATTCAGAGTGAAATACCTTTTAACATGTGGCTCCACCTCCCTCCCTCTCTCCCAGGTGCAAAGAGTTGCGGACAGTGCTCTTGTGCTTTCACAGCATTCCCCGGGTCCCCGCCAGCCTTCCGCCTGCCCTGCGGACACCTGCTCTGTCGGCCCTGCCTGTCCGCCAGATCCCCCCCCAAGCCCCCATACTCCTCCCTATCTTGTCCCACGTGTGGCGCCCCGGCAAGGCCCAGCTCCGTCATGCGGGTGCACTGCTGAACATGTGCAATCAGAAGAGCGTCCGTGATGTTCGCTTCCACAAAATTCTTGTTTTAATTGTCTGCTCGCTTCCTCTAAGGTCAAAGAGAATAAAGGAGCACAGCAATGTGCCACAGCATGCATTTATCTTTCGAAACAAAGCTTGTGAAGTTGAATGACTGAGTGGATGTATGTGTGTATCTTTTGAGTAAGCACAAGGCCTTGGGCCAATAGCTATTGTTGTGGCTGGAATTAAAAAGTACCGTACAACTGGGGTGGGTGTTGCCAAGGTTGTCATGTCTTTGTCTGGGAGCAAACCCCATGTCCCCAGCTATCGATTGGCCATCAGACACTGGCAGATGTGTGAAGGTGACCATGTGTGTATATCCACGGACATGCATGCCACATGAAGAACTTGATGGCAGTGGAGTATGACTTTACTCATGGAAGAGGTGACCACCTGAAGCCCAAATGCATGCAGATATGTAAACTGGTATCTTTAAATTGCCTGTATCTTGGGATGGATTAGCATTCGGAGGTTTCCCCTGTCTGTGTGTCCTATGCTGTCTGAGAGGCTCCATTCACTGAAATGACCCCCTGTTGGATAACCTGTTGGAAGATGGATATTTCAAAATACTACAAATCTCTTGAGCTTGGTGTAAATCAAATGGTTTTGATCGCCTTAGAAAAGTGAATCTGGTGTTAGATGCTGCGTTAATACCCTCCAGTTGCAGTAGGATGAATTTGGGCTGAGTGAATTAATTATCCCCGTCAAATTCATACTTTTGCTTCTTGCATCCTTCCTCTTGGATGCCAAGACCATACTACAGGTCACCACAGACATTGAGTGGACTGTTCTGCAGTGCATTGTGGAGAGGTGAAGGTGTGCAACGTGTCAAAAAGTCTGAAACTGATACTTGATTGGAAGGAATGTTACATCTGTAGTTATTTGATTGAGATGAGTAAACAAAGAAAACATTGCATTACAAGCACAAATGAGAAGGACTTCATGAAACCCAACCTTAAGAGGTGGTAGGACAGAATTAGCGTTCTCTAGTGCAATACTTGTATTCCTTGGTCTAGGAATACAGTGGTACCTCGATTCTCGAACTTAATCCGTTCCGAACTCCAGATCGAATTCTAAGTTCGAGTTCTTATCGTATTTTTCCCATAAGAAATAATGGAAAAGCAATTGGTTTAATTGGTTCCCGGCCCCTCATAATTACACCTAAATATGTTTTTTTTTTTTTTTTTTTTTAGCATTTAAACGTAAAATGAACAGGATAAAACAAGAAGAAAATTTTTCTCTTAATGGCTTCCAAAACAATATAGGTCTTATCTCAACAGTACCCCTGTCCTGCCCCGAGAGTCCGCTTCTTCCGTGTGCCGCGCCCCCTCGATAACCTCGTGTGGGATCCCCATTTGATCAGCTGTTTCTGGTTGTTGTCATTAGTCCTCTGTATCTTGTCCAACATCATCGTTATAAAAGAGGAAGTGATGTTTTCATCCGAGTTGGAGAGAAATAATCGAATGCACCAAAAGTCCGCGTTTCAGTTTGTTTCCCCAGTCCGGTCATTCGGTGCATTCGACTTGCTTACAGCGCTGGCTTAAAGCAACGCATTCTGATCCTGATGCAGTGCATTTCGGTTAGATACATTGAGACCTCTCACCCGGCTGCACAAACTGGAACTGCCTCTGTGACGACACACCTTTGCTCTTATTGGCTGAAGAGTTTAGTTACACGCATGATGTTTGTATCCCAGGCAGTTCTGGTGCATAATCTGCTATTTCTCCCGAATATCACGTCAAGCATTGAGAACTGGTTTTCAGTTAATTTAGGTGGTAAAATGAAGTTTAAGTAAATTACATAAATGCTCTAGTAGTACACGTAAGTTAGTGGTTTATTTATTGTTAGTTACTGTAATGTTGCTCTGCTTTATTTCGTTAATCGTCCAGTCTGTGAAGAAGGCATTCAAGCAAGAACTGCATTGTAGTATGACTCATTTTCTGGCGCATACTATTTATTTTAGGTCAGCGTTCACGGTTCGACTTCTGATATTCAGATCGAGTTCTAGGTCAAACTGGTTTGTTCAACTTTCAAGAAATTTGAGTTCTAGTGAGTTCTAGTGAGAATCGAGGTACCACTGTACATATTGTTTGGGTACCAGTCTGCTGCCACCACAGACAGTTATCTCGTTAGCATGATAACTCAAAAAGTATTTGATGGCTCTTTTTCAAATTTTACAGATGGTGAAATGTTGCGAGAAATCACACCAAAATTGAAGCAGTGCCACACTCAAATAGCAAAGAGAAGGGTAACTGCAGAAGACTTAACTGCTGTTAGCACAATAACTAAAAGTATTCAAAGGATAATTTCCAAACTTCCCAGAAACTTTATGTAAGTGATGATCCGGGGCTTATTTCATTTGATCACACCAAAACTGAAGCCGTGTTACTTACTGGTAGCACATGACAGGACAGCCACAGGCACAGATCTGCTGAAGCTGACTATAATGAGACAAGGCACGCAAGTTGGGCTTTTAATAAAGATTTTTTAGGGAGGTGGGAAGAGTGTGTAGGGGGGCCAGAGGTTGTAGAGGATGGGGGGTGTGAAGAGTAGGGTTTCGACGGGGCCATTGGGGGAGTATATTATTGTTCTGACAGCATCAACTTTTGCCATAATTCAAGCATTGTAATAATATAATGCACAGTCTACCTCAGAGATGGGTAATGTGAGAGAGGTTGATATTCACCCATCATTTTTATACCTCTGTTCTTCACAGTGGATATAGACTGTTATGTAACCATAGTGCTTTGTAAACAAGAGTCAAAAATATGAGCATTGCATCAGGCACTTTACTAAGTATGACAATGCGATGCTATTCATGTATGTCCACTATGAAGGATATGTGTTGTCTCTTTATATCCAAGGCCATGCATGCTACATTGATGGAACCTATTGTGTCTTTAAAGGATATCCACAGCTTTTCAGACCTCTTCTGGCACATAGCTACCTAGTAAAATAAAGGATTTGAACCCCCCTGAAATGTTTGTTACTAATCAGGCACACAGCCAGGTACTAAAAGTTATTACTACAATATTTACACATTTATCCAGACTTTAAAGAATATTTTTGCATTTTATTATGTGATAGCCTGCCGGTTGCATCACAGGGAACCAGAACCCCTGAAGTATCAAGTCTCTGGACAGCAACTGATCACCACCCTGGGCCATAAGACCAAGGAAGCTCATATGTCTCATGGCCCAGCAGCACCCAGGGAGACATGAAAGCCATGTGTGTACGCTGACCTCAGTCAGGGTGCAGGCAGCGATGGGTCTACATGCAGCTGGGAGAGTGATGAAAAGCAGAATACTAAAGGCAATGCAAGACAAAGATGCGACAACACAAAGGGAGAGAGGCTTCTTAAATGGTCATGAGAGACTGTGGTGAGCTTGCTGTGCCATTGACCAGGTAACCAGGCAGCTCTCGTGGCACAGAACTGCAAGACAGTTCCGTCAGGCGGTCTAGCAAAGCGAAGCCATGTCAGTGTTTCCAATCTTGCTGGAGTAGCTAAATATAACACGGGGGAATAGATTTGCATGATCAGTCGTTAAATCTAACAAGAAAATTGACTGCTAGTACGATGCTCCATTTTATTGGTCTTTGCTGCCAACATCAGGATTCAGAACCACAAAGACAATTTGAATAGGGAGAGTGACAAAAGTTACACTTTAATACCTAAGCTACATTTGGAATGATTCACTCACCATGCAATGTATGGGGATAATCTATGTAATCCGCAATATAAGTAATTAATAAAACAAGTCCGTTTTAAGCACTACATTCCACGTTGCTGGTGTCCTAGCAACCTTTGACGTCTCACATTTACAAAGAGCACAATACAGTGGTAACAACCATCCACACATTTTCTGTACCTGCTTATACTATGCAGGGTGGCAGGGGTTAGGAGTCTATACTGAAAGCTCTGAGCACCAATACATCATAAACAGTGGCAAGTTAATGGAATAAAGGATGTAAAGTAAATATGGGTGTCTATATGTACAATTTATTTTTAAATGATCATTTGTTTTATAATCCTAAATCAAAATCAAGATATTATTATTATCAATAATTATTTTTAAGCAATCAGTTGACAGAAAAACACCTTTGTATTACATTAAGGTACATGGGTAGCCTGCTAGTCTACATCCTTTGTACACTACAATTTTCAGTGGGTTGTGGGAGTTTTCACTGCAGTATAAAGTGAGTCAGATTTGCTGTTATAACAGCACCGCAAAATGGTGGATGCACTGTATAGTTCACTACTTAAGAAAATTGGGTAATTTCAAATGCAGCCCTAGATTTCAAGTTGCTCTTAGATGAAGAAATGATTTCTCAAGCATAAAGAGAATGATTTATTTAAAATCAGTTGAGAGACATGCCCATCTCCAAAGACATCTTTAGGCTAATGGGTCTCTGTAAATTGCCCATAGCCTATGATTCTGTCCATGTGTCTTGAGACGGGCTGGAATGAGCTGCCTGGTGTTTCCCATCCTCGTGCCCTATCTGGAATGAGCTGCCTGGTGTTTCCCATCCTTATACTCTAGCTGGAATGAGCTGCCTGGTGTTTCCCATCCTCGTGCCCTGTCTGGAATGAGCTGCCTGGTGTTTCCCATCCTCGTGC
>JAODUD010000040.1:28230749-28245436 GCA_026784285.1 Stomatorhinus walkeri | reverse complement strand
CCAAGGAATTGTATAATCATAGCATCACCTCCCTTGACTTAAACTCCACACACCTAGAGATGTAACCCAACATCCTATTGGCTTTTTTATTGCTTCCCCACACTGGCAATAGTGGGACATGAAAGCGTCAACATACACACTGAGGTCAGGTACCTTTATTTCAATGGAACCCATAAAATATCGGTACTTTATATTTCTGCTCTCTGCATGGATTACCTTACAGTACATTTATCTAAGTTAAATTTCACCTGCCAGATATCAGCCCAGATACTAATTAAATCAAAATATCATTGTAGCATCTGTGCTGCTAGTTCAGTATCAGCTACACCACCCACCTTGGCGTCATCTGCAAACTTAACCAATTTACTGTATGTTTTGGCATCAATATCATTCATGTAAATTAGGAACAATAGTGGTCCTAAAATTGAATTCTGCAGTACCCCACTATGAAGACAGGCCCACTGTGACATGTTGGCTATCCCTCAGAAAGTTATTTGAATCCAGGTAATTACCATTTTCACTTGTTGCAGCTTGGTGTCCAGGCCTTTGCTAGCCTGTGCAACTTCTTCCTCATGGGCTGCATCCTGTAGAGTGAAAGCAGATGCACCATAATTTGATCAGACTAGCACTAGTTTCTGTCCAGATTCTTGGTGGCAAATTTGGTTATCCCACACAAGTGTGAGCATTACAGTAACTCAGAAACTATGAATTGCGTCTCATACTGCTTTAGCTCCTCATCCGGGGCGTCCTATGCATGGTGCCCTAGGTCCTTGATAGGAGATTAAGGAAGATTAAGGATTATGAATGATGAATGGATGTTAACATATCAGGGTATGTTACTTTATATATTGCATATACATTCTCTTGCATGAACGTACTGTACTTGAGTTCTGTTGCTTTGCCTTTGGCTGTCATCCTCATTTTTTATGCTGAAATACTGTATTGTCATTATAATTGTCAGGCTAAATCCTGATAAAGCAGTTGAGCGCAATAGAAATGGAATGCTGCCCGTAACCCGACAGAGTCACATGAATTACGAGAAACAGACAAGCTGCAGGCATTCCCACATCTGTCTCCATCTAACGTCATTAATTAAAATAATTAAATGTGGGTGATCCAGGAAGGTTGTCTCAAAAGAGGATTGTTATTGTCTGTTTCGAATATATAAAAGTAAATATTTGAAAGTACCCGTATGTGTTTGTTTTTGAATGTTGTACTGTCTCTAATCCAATTTTGTATTTGTAAATGTATTAGTTGTACTTTAAAAATTTAACATGGTCATGGTAGAAAATATCCCTGTGTAACAAACATGACAAATACATCATCATACAGTCATGTGGTGAAAATAGACAAAACTAATAGTGATGTCTCCTCTTTCTGACCTACGAGTAAGAGTATGGCAAGAAAAATAAACATTTCTTTGAGAATTATATTGCTGTTCTGGAAAAACAGCTTCTGGGTCTGTCTAGGCTGCACCCTACAGGAAAACAGCACACTATGCCAAGAAAAACCACTTTCTGTTTTTTATATTCTCTTGTTTGAAATGGTTTCAAGTTTCATAATAATTGAGTAGCATGATGTAAATGTTTGCCAATGCATGGATGAATTCTTGACCCCTGACCACGTCGATATTGACCCACAAATAGAAAAATCAGTAGGTAACTGTCACGTCGAGCCGGAGTCAGGCAGGCAAAGACAGGCATGAGTCAGAGTGATGGCTAGAGGAGTGGGTTTAATCACGGAAACGGGGCAGGAGACCAGTACAGGGATTACTGGGTAGCACTCACAAGACACGACGAATCATACAGACGACAGATCTAGGGTAGACCGGCACAGACGCTGACTAAATACAGGTAGGAAGGGCAGGCACGAATTGACAACAGCTGGCCACGATCAGGATCAGACACAAGATAACGAGGGGGTCGTGCCACACATGGGGCTCAGATGGGCAGATCATGACAGTAACTGATTGCAAATATGAACACAGGATCACGTATCCTAGTTTTTAAATTCTAACAACTCCTTTCTATTTAACAAGTAATCTGTGAGCATGTAAGTAATTAGTGTTCAAAATAATTCTAATTATAAAATAATAATACAACATAATATCCATCACCCATGGTCTGGTAAGGTAATAATGGAGAGTCAATTTCCCACTTACAAATTTTAAATATATCTCTATCAGCATTAGTTTACATTAATAAATAGGGGATACGTTACTCAGAAGTAAATGAACTGCACAATTAAAAATGCATCCGCAAAGTTGAATCATACTAGGTTGAATGCCAAGTAGCAGTATTGTTTAGCTGTAAAAGAGGTCTGACAATCAGCTCTTTGATACACTATACGGATAAGTATTTGGACGCACCTCTTAATTATTGAATTCAGGTGATTCATTTAGACCCATTGCCACAGGTGTATAAAATCAAGCACCTAGTCATGCAGTCTGGTTCTTAAGCATTTGTGAAAGAGTGGGTCACTCTGAAAAGCTCAGTGAATTCAAGTGTGGTACTGTCAAAGGATGTCACCTTTGTCAGTTTGAGAAATTTCTTCTCTGCCGGATATTCCACGGTCAACTGTTATTACAGTGTTATTAACAACAAAAACTCAGCCATGAGGCAGACCATGTAATATGATAGAGTGGGGTCACCAAGTGCTGAGGTGCGTAGTGTGTAAAAGTCACCAACGCTCTGTGGACTTAACTGCAGAGTCCCAAACTTCCTCTGGCATTAACCCCAGCACAAAAACTGTGTGCTGGGATCTTCCTGGAACTGCCTTCCATGGCCAAGCAACTTCTTTGAAGGGGCTTCCATGGCCAAGCTGCTTCATGGAATGGGCTGCCATTGCCGAGCAACTTCATGGAATGGGCTATTTGTTTGTTCATAAACAAATAAAATTTGCAGAGCATAAAGCTAAATGCCATTCAATCCACACTATGATTAGGGCAAGTTCAGACACAGATAGTGGCTGAAGAAGTGATGAGATGAGTTAAGGGAGCCTTCTACATTTAGTCAGTGTACTTTAGACTCATACTTTTCTAATAACAGAGGAGGAAAACAATGAATGATTTGATGAAGTTTTGACATTTCCCACCATAGACTAAGCAGACTGTTATCTTAAAACATCCCATCATCACATAATGTACTAATTTTGTTCCCTTTTTCCGACTTGTACCCACTTGTTATTGTTTCTCTTCAGATTTTTACCCTACAGCACTTTCTGTGGTTAAATATATATCACTTCCTTTGACAGCTAATCATTAAGTTTTAGCCATTTTTCTAACAAACATTTCTCAAAAGCAAAAAGCAAAAAGCAAATTAGAGGAAGTGTTCAAAACTGTAACCACACAAGGGTATATTTCTTTATTTTATAAAATCAGAAGGTCATTGTCATTATTTTTTGGGTTATTGACTTGTTATTCTGGCTCATGGTATGTAAATATAACATGTTGATACAGTTGTCAACATAACTATAGTGGCCAGTCAATTACCATGAGGCACATATAAATATATAATGATGTGAGAGAGACTGAGATTCCAGGAGAAAATCATGAAGTTTACATGAGTTGAAAAGTAAAATTTATTGCAGTTCTCCCCTTTTACTCCACCATCGCAAAATACTGATTGTTTGCATTCTGTGATTTCTTTAACGTGACAACAATCTCTTTATGGGAGACTGCCCACAAATGAAATGAAAACTGAGCAGATGAGCCCTGAGGTGTGAGGGCGTCCCTACGTGGAGGTATAAGAGCTGACCTGTTCCGGTTTCTCTTATACTTTCAACATGGATCTTAAACTCGTTTGCCTGCTCCTGGTCCTGTGTGCAGCCATTGGCACCATCAAAGGTATGATTCCTCTGCAGTCATATGGGAAGGACAACTACTGTAATAATTTTTTTTCGCATTAAGCAAATAAAATCATCAATCATTTCCTCAAGATTTAAATATTTTTAAATAAAAATATATAGCTACACAAATAAAAATTAATTTTAGAATCTACAATATTTAAGGGCTAAACTGAAAACTTATTACATCATATAGTAATAAGCAGGATTATGAAGCATAGAACTAAAACCAAAACTGCCTAAAGTATTTGCTAAGTACATTTATGATTTATTACATTAATGGTAGGATCCCATGTTCATTCATCATTAATAAATCATGATGGTTCATGTTTTTTATGCAAGAATTGCATTAGTTTATGATCTGCTCTTGAGTAGTAACTAGATAACTAAGTTATTTTTGCCACCTTGAGTAAAGTGTTACCAAAGACACCTTTCAACAGATCATACAGATAAAGCACGTAGCTGTTAGATATAAAGATAAACTGTATTATTCCCTACGAGAAAATTAAGGTGCAAAGAACCGCAACATATCAGACAGTGCAATGTACGCATAAGAATGCATTACTCGGATGCATACTAAGAATGCATTACTCGGATGCATACTAAGAATGCATTACTCGGATGCATACTAAGAATGCATTCACAGAATAAATGCATATGGATGGTACATATAATGTATGAATGTGAATGCAGTGTTGACACTATGCTCAATGTGTTTACTATTGTCTGTGGACATGGGGAGGAGGTGGAGATGATGGAGGAGCAAATTACTACAGTCGGATGGTAGCAGGCAGTAATAAAATTGCTAGCAGGGCACTGTGGTGAAATAGTCCAATAGCTAAAAGAGCCCCAAGACCGAGAGTCACAGAATGGGTGGGCAGTGTCATTAATAATAGTCTGTAAACGTGCAAATACTCCTCTAGAAACTTAAGATGAGGTGAGTACATATAGTGTTGCTTCCAGGAAATTAGGGATGGTTAGGAACGCTTACAGGAAGCTGGGTTTAGCAGTGCTCAGTTCTTTAAAATGAAACCATTGTCTGGCATTTGCATTTTTTGACTGGCATTGCCTAAGGTTGCAGTCAGTTAATTGCCAGATATCATAAAAGAATGTATTATTGTGTCATTTGTATTTCTCAGTGATTATTTGGGAACCTACGGTCCCAGTAAAGTCTGTTTGCTGCTTCCCCGATAAAAATCCCTGGATTACCTGTAACATCAAGGACCTGCTTAATCGGAAAAAGCAGGCATTCAGGGAGGGGGACAAGGAAAAGCTTCAGTGTGGGTGTGTGCAGCAGGAACTGAAAAGGAGCCTAAAGCAAGCAAAACTTTTTAACTTTTTTGCTCTCTGACCTCATCCTCCCATTCCTCCCTCTGTCCTCAATCTATTATAGCTGCATTGATCTTTATTATTAGTATGTTTTTTTTTAAAAGGAGCTACTGGATATCCGAATGTCCCCCTTGGGGATAAATAAAGTATGTATGTATGTATGTATGTATGTATGTATGTATGTATGTATGTATCTATCTATCTATCTATCTATCTATCTATCATCTATCTATCTATCAATCAATCAATCTATCTATCTATCTATCTTAGATAGATAGATAGATAGATAGATAGATAGAAAGATAGATAGATATACTGTAGGATCTATCTATCTATCTATCTATCTATCTACCTATATTCTGTCACAGCTATAAGTTCACATGTCACATTAAAAGCCTTCAATTTTATTAAGTCAGTCTTGGGGCAAGTACGTTCACCATTTACTGTGCTATATTTATTGTCATAATTGAGGAACAGAAATCAATGCATACATACAGATGCAAAGAAACTGAAAATATATGTGAAGAAGTGAATTGACGTCTTTTGTAGTATTCATTATCCAGTGTTTAACTCCGCATCGGTGTGCCGTACCCCAGCTTCTGGTTAAGACAGTGATGTCATACCCCTGTACAGGTGCCTTCCCTACTTGCTGTTTTACTGGACCCTCAAGAATCCCAACGCACTTGCTGAAGCAGGTGGAGAAATTTACCCACCAGAAACCCAGTGCATCCTGTGAAGCTGAAGCTCTTGTGTGAGTACTAATGACATATAAATACAACCATATAATGAAACATGTAATGAACTCATCGCCTTAATTATATCATGCATTCCTTCTGTGATTAATTATATCACGCATTCAGTTGTAGAGATAGATGTGGCAGATGTAAAAGTTATGAAAAAGGATCACTTGATTTTTTATACATGACCTTCTGATTGTTTGTCTGTATCAGAAGTCCTCCATTCCTTCTGATCTGCAAAGCTTGGTTTCATCCCTCTTTTCCAGACTGTATTTGAATAACAACAAAAAGGTATGTGCTAAACCAAGGCTGTTGCCCTTCCTGAAAAAGCACAACATACCGCAATGGATACGCAGAGTGTAAGCTGGAATGGATCCTGAAGCAAAGACTTCTGTCCAGAAGGGTCCACGTGCAGGGAGAGAGGGACCCTGTTGTTGTATCTGAGCACTTTTCATGGCTGTTGAGATATCTGTGGGTTGTTTGGCGGTTCATGTGCTGATATTTTTTTTTCTTCCATTCATCTGTATCATTGCTTTTTGTTGAAATGAACAACATTTTCATCTTGTTGCAGTAAAGTTTCAGGAAGGTCTTCTATCTAAGGATTTTTTGGTTGAAAATGAAAATAAAGTATGTGGCATGTGGATAGTCTCTGAATAAAAGCCTATTAATCCTCACAAATAATGCAGATTTTGGTGATATTTAGAAACATACCTTCTTTTATGAATGATATTCAGAAACACACCTTCTATAATGTGTCCTGCTTAGGTATCAGTGTCACACAGGGTACGTATTCACCCTGTAATGGATTTGCGTCTCCAGTGTTGCCCGCTGCACTTTTCCTTTAATAGTAGTTTTCTTTTATTTCCATGCCTTCTTTTGTATCTTCTTGTTTCAGTTTTCTTATGGTTTTAGTTTTGGTTAATAACTTTTCCACAACGCGGATAGGCACAGAAATAACTTCCCGGGCAATTATATGCACAATTTCAGACTGTCATCCCAACTCAAAACTTTCGGACACCTAACAGGTGTTAAAATGCAATGTAAGCAGTGAGCGTGGTGTACAGTATATAGGCCTACAGAGGGAGGTTAGGAGGCAGATTCCAGTCCGGACAAAACTACGATGTAACCCACCCAGGTCAGTATAATCTACTGAAGGGGACCACGGCTTTGTGTGGCCCATGAAATTTGTACCACAGTAATATTCCACAGTATGCGCATACTGCTACATAGGAGTGAAATTATGGGAAAATAATCCTTGCATACAATATAGATTATCAATAAATTGAACTAGCCAGGAAATTATAATAGTTGCTACTGTGAAGTTTTTTTGGAGTGAATCCATTATGAGTAACTACTGCAGGTTTCTTTTTCTCAATATGTCTCACACACACACACACACACACACAGTCAAAGAAACAAGTTTTAATCATTTTATGGGGACATCTGGATTCCACAATGTGATAAATGCAAACTCACACACAAACAAGCATACCTATCAGCATATCAGCAAATCTTTTGGGTGGTGAATGGAAACTTACCACAGCAAGCATGCATAGATGTCTGATGATACATGTAGACCACACAGATTCAGGACGGCAGCCAGATTCAGAGTTACAGCCTTGGAGCAACGAAGTGGCTTTGCAGGTTCTACAGTCACCAAGTAAAGATACCTACAGTATGTAAACATATCAATGATGTAGCTGCATTTAGACCAAATTCATAACGACCACATTGACTGAATGACCTATAAAGTACATTATCTTATGGCCTTGATTACAGTCATTTTAAAACACTGATAGGGGCATGTTCTGTTGTTGGGTGAAGGTAGGATGCTCAATTTATACAAGCAAATGTGCACCCACATAAAAAGATGACATCTGTTACTAATAGAGTTTGTGGGACAAATGCTTCAAGACATATTCACGCTTTTTTAGAGATCTTGAACCGGAAAATCCCAAATAAACTTTTTGAACAATTCATTACATTTCATCCATCCATCTTCTGCCACTCACCGGGGCTCGGGCCACGGGAGGGGGGGGGGGCAGCAGTCTAAGCAGGGAATCCCAGAGCACCCTCTCACTGGCCCCCACCTCCAGCTCCACCGGGGGCAGGGTCATTGCCCGTCCATCCCGTCCTCTCTGTCTTTGTCCCAGCCCCTAGTGTGTTGTCCTTCTGCTGCATACCTCATCTGTTTTCTTTACTGGGTGTCTGTTTTCTAGCATTTTAGTTTTGTCTATCCTATTTGTGTCCAGTTTACTCCTGTTCTGCTTGTGTTTGTGCTCCAGGTCCCTCCTAGTGTTAGCCCTCAGGGGTGAGTCAAAATTCTTAGTGTTCCCAGTATGTAGTTAATGTTTCCTTTTTTTGGCATTCGTTAAAGTTCCATAGTTTTCTGTTCTTGTTAGTTGTTAGTTTGGTTTCCCCACCTGTGGCCGGGTTCCCTGCAATGTGCTCATTGGTGAATTGTCTTGATGATTCACACCTACATTTTGTTAGTCCTCATTGTATTTAAGTGCCTGCCTTTGCTCTGCTCTTTACTCTGCCATTGTGAATGTTACCCTGCGTCACTCTGCCTGGGTTCCTTTGTAGGTTTGTTCATAGTCCTGTTTGTAATGTTTTCTCCTCTTTGGTTCTGACTCCTCATTGTCCTATTAGTTTGACGGCTTCCCCAGTGTATTAGTTCCCCCAACGAACCCCTTTGTCTCTTGGAGCCGCAAGCGGATTGTTGTCCTTTTACCCGCCTATTCCATGATGCTCCATGACAGTTGCCCCACTGTGGCAGCAATGCACTTTAAATACCAAGGTATTTCATCAATCATCCACCCATCCATCCATCCGTGCACCCAACTACCAGCTACATATGTTTTATTTTGCCACCCAAGTAAACGATGAACGATACATGTCATTAGCTTTTATAATAGCATATACAGGAGCCCAAGTGTTGGATAAAATAGATAAAAATGCAGTAAAAGAGAATCATGGAAAAATATTTAAGAATTTGAATCTCCTACTTAATGCAGAATAAAAGTAAATTCACAAAACCTCACCTGACCACATATTTATGTTTGGGCCTAATGTGCAGGAAAACTGTTCCAGGGGCCCTGTAGCTCATTACCTCATAGAGGCTTGGGGCAATAGCACTGGGTTTCCGAGACAACGCTGCAGGGGCTTGTCTGATACACATCCAGATCCTTAAGGAAACTGATGTGAATCAGGCTTTACAGAAAATAATTTGGCAATGGCTCCTGCGTAGCTGGCAGTACATAAGAAATACATCTTAAAAAAATCAGAACTTGCTAAAACACAGCAGGAACATAATTTATACTTATGCTGACTGCTTCACAAGCAGGGGAATGTTTGTGGAAAAAACAGTGTCAGCCCTGGACCACTATGTCCAGTTTTTATAAAATGGACAAAGAAAAAGTAAACACAAGTAAACACAGCACTATGAAAGAGGCATTTGCTTTATGATCATTTTCCATTCTTTACCATATAAATCACGATAGGAGAAAGGGCCAGTCCACCCGCCCACCCGCTCACCGGCCCACCCGCTCACCCGGCCCACCGGCCCACCCGCCCACCGGCTCACCCGGCCCACCCCCTCACCGGCTCACCCGGCCCACCGGCCCACCCGCTCACCGGCCCACCGGCTCACCCGCTCACCCGGCCCACCGGCCCACCCGCTCACCGGCCCACCGGCCCACCCGCTCACCCGGCCCACCGGCTCACCCGCTCACCGGCTCACCCGCCCACCGGCTCACCCGCCCACCGGCTCACCCGCTCACCGGCTCACCCGCCCAACGGCTCACCCGCTCACCGGCTCACCCGCTCACCGGCTCACCCGGCCCACCGGCTCACCCACCCAACGGCTCACCCGCCCACCGGCTCACCCACCCAACGGCTCACCCGGCCCACCGGCTCACCCACCCAACGGCTCACCCGCTCACCGGCCCACCGGCTCACCCGCCCACCGGCTCACCCGCCCACCAGCTCACCCGCCCACCGGCTCACCCACATGCCATCCTGTAAGTATACGTCCAGCTGACTGACCTTATGGGATTCCTTTTGAAAAATATCAAATACAAGTGGATGTTTCAGTAGATTCTTTTGGTTGCACCAGTACAATATATTCGACATAATTCTAAAACAACCTAAAACAGCATGTCATTATGAAGACAGAGAAATCAAGAAGTCTTTGACAGGGTCAACTACTTGCTACTTTTGGCAAAGCGGTCAAGGTTTAATTTCTCCCCAAATACACTTCAGTTTTCCAAATCCAGTCTAACAGAGTTAGAAAGCCTAGTTTTCAGCTACTTCTAAAATTCTCACTGGCGTTCCCCAAGGATCCTTCCTTGACCTATTGCAACCTTGACCTAACATCGATGACCTATCATCAGCTTGCTCAGGCGTTAATGTTCAGATGTAAACTGATGATACAGAAAAACGTGCAAGGCAAAAATATAGAGGAAGTAGCTCCTCAAATTGTCACCAGCACCGGAATGTTTCTCAATGTTTCCCTATCCTGCCTTCAACTCAATGTTGGCATGGTTTTAACAAAGAAGTCGGCTCCCATACTAGACCATGACATA
Organism: Stomatorhinus walkeri; assembly: GCA_026784285.1. Classification (NCBI taxonomy): domain Eukaryota; kingdom Metazoa; phylum Chordata; class Actinopteri; order Osteoglossiformes; family Mormyridae; genus Stomatorhinus; species Stomatorhinus walkeri. The sequence continues at coordinate 28,234,941 of JAODUD010000040.1, read as the reverse complement.
ATTGTCTCTGAGTTTATGTACCTTAATGTTACATTAGATTCAATCCTGTTTTTCACTTTTCATATACCCCAAATTAAAAGAAAATATCCAGATTTATCCATTTTCAGATTCAGAAGAAGCTGCATGTCCTTTATTGCTGCTAAAAGAGCCATGATCCTCTCACATGTTACACACTGCTTATAGTATTGTTTATTGCTTAGTTACCATTATGGATATGTGGAACTTTGACAGGTCGCTAACTTCTTTTGGTCTAGATTTAGTTAGTATTGTAAGAAGATATGTGGCACTCTTTATCACTCCTTATCACTCTTAAAGGAAAGCCTCTCAAGTAATCAAATTTGCATACATTAGAAAAGGGTCATGCATTCTGTCTTCTTTAACGGGTCGTCTTTTGTGCTTTGCGTTTTTATAAATATATGTGCTTTTGTTTTCCAGTTTTATGGAATCACTTTGTTTTTGTTGTATAGTATGATTTTGTATTTTATGGTATTAATAATGTTTTTATATTTAGATATGCTCTTAAAAAATAAATTCAGGGACTACAGATAAAACTAGCCTAAGTGGCATATTTACAGTAATGATAATATGCATTGTGACAAACAAGAGTGCTGACACAATGTATAACATATGCTAGACATGGTTCTCAGATATCAGATGCATTTTGCCTGTGCTTTTCTTTGAAGTATATGTGTGATACATCTGCCAAGCGAACAAATTGTTTTGATTAATAAATCCTTTTTTGAAATCCAAGATTCATAGATAGTGATGTTACTGCAGTTCCTGGCCAGGAAACATGAAAGCATATGGTGCATTGGAATCAAAGAACTAACTTTCTGACGAATTATAAATTGTCATCTGGAATAACTCACGTAAAGGAAAATTTTACATGATTTAGTGCTGGATGAACTCAAATGCAACTTAAGACAGACTTCAGCCCTGCTTCAAAAAGTTGGAAGAATATCAACCGTATTCTAGGGCAGATCTGAACATTTCAATGCATGTGGTTAGTATGTGCCAAGCATTTATGAAGAAGCAAACAAAATCATGTCAAAACTAGCCTAGAGTTCAGTGATTGATTTATTTCCAAATGGTGACTCTTGGGTTGTGTAACTACACAATAAGAGTAAAACTTAAGTATTTCAAAGAATGGTAAGATTCACCAATCTGCATCGATGTACCAGCATTAATTAGAAATGTGACCAATAAGTTTTGACCAATAATTTTATGTATAGATGGATTTCAGTCTGTAAACTGTTTCTGTATCTGTATGATATTGGATTGCATAGCATCATATCGCATCATGTTGAATTGGATTGTGTTAGATCAAATCATGTTGAACTGCACTGCATCGCAATAGGGATTAATCATAGTGCATCACATTAGTACTTGCTTCATATAATGCTATATTTAATGTTTCAGATCATTGGTAATGTATCGAGACGTGTATCACATTGGCCTCAGTCATGCGGACGCATGTCCCTTATTCCTAAAAGTGGCCAAATAGGTTTGACATTGAAGTTCCCTCTGACAGCGGCGGCATGTATAAGTGTTTTTGCTTCATGAGTCTGATCCAGAAAAACCTCTGAGGACACGTCTATGTCTCCTCATCCAAAAACCCCCATTGAGTACCAGTGACACCAGAGAAGGGTTCATGCATCTCCCCTTGAGAGGATTAGCACGGTGCTGAAAGGTAAAGAATCGTCCTTCACAAATCTCTTGGCACCCGAGCCGTTATCTATTTCTCAAGCTTTGAGCTCTTTAATGCAAAAAGGCCCTGAAGGGGAAATAAAGGAAGTCAATGTGAATATGCGGAGGACACTTAGAGTTAGGATGAGGATGGGGCAGGTGCAGAAGACTGTGAGGGGTCTCAAGTGGGAAGCCATGTAGGCAAGGCTGTGATAGTCACTGTTACTCAGCAGGGATTCACATGGAATCACCAAGACTACAGCTGCATGTCAGTTATTTTATCCTTTTTATTTAGCTTACGGGTCTTGGTTATTGATAGTGCCCGAAATGTATACGCCACCTTTCTGAAAGTTTGATTAAAAGTATATTGTTTTGTAAATCAAACATTAAAAAATACATGCAAGACAGTTAAAGATACAACTACATTTATTTATGAAATTTTAGAAATGTCAGAAAGTTTGATGCTATTCAGTGCAATTTTACTTTCAAATCCAAAGTAAAATAATGGCACAGGACATGATTTGATGATAAATTATTAAATCTATGATTTTGGTGCAAAATTTCTGAATAACAGCAGTGCAGCTGCTCAATTCCTACTCGATAAAAACAATATAAATTAAAATAAAAAAAAAACTGAAGTTTACTAAACAGAATGTTTGCACATCAGAATACTTATGGCAGGAACTGGCGTAAATTGTTTTACATATGGCTAAAAATAAAACGGAAGCAGCTTTAAGAAAAATAAAATGCAGGTTAAGTGTGCTGCTAATGTAGGATTTATTGTAACTGGAATCTGCAACCACAGGCCCTATTTGTCATTGGGCGACGGCTAAGTGCCCCCTCACCGACAGGAAAGTGGTCTCTGCCTGCGACGGACTCGGTGTGGATCAATGTACATCTCCTTCAGAGCCATGAGGAGCTTGAGAATCGGGGTGCATAAGGCAGTCAGAATAGGGACGCTGTAGTAGTGCAGGTAGAAGAACACATCCCGTACTGGAACTATCCCAAAAACACTGAGGGTACCTCGGGATAGCGGCGGCAGCCAGTGGTCCTTCCAGTAGGTGGCGACGTTACGGTACATTTTCAGATTCAAGTCCATAATTGCAAGATGAGCCTTTGAGGGGGAAAATTTTTTACAATTTATTACAGTTGAAAACATTGTTCACTTCACTGTATAACTTATGTTTCCTGAGATCATATAAATCTGATAATTGGTAACAAGATAAACTGTGGCTCAATGGAAAAATTAGGATAATTCATTCTGTGTGTTTTTAACCAAAACTGCAATATATTTCCACACAATTTCTGTAAAATTATATGTTGATGTCTTTCGAGTATCAATATCTGCAACACATTCTCTGCAATGGTGAGTGAACATTAAAAAATATATATGAAGTAAAGGAATGAATATTCTTCTATTAATACAATGTATAAATATGTACAGTTGCCCCTCCAGATTTGGGAATTTGACATTCCCGGTTTTGGAAATGGGGTTTGCTTGATTATGGCAAAAATCGTAATCACAAGTCTTTTGGCAAATACTGAGATCACGATAATTTAACACGAAATGTGCATTTATTAAACTTTAAGACCTTGTCGTTGTAACAATGGAATTGTATGAACTCTAAATATAATTCACCTGAGAAACAGAGAAAGGGACTGGAATGTGACACGGTGGATTCATAACACAAAACGAAATGGGAACATCACTGCAAAACGAAAAGCGGCACAATAATGGTTTTATCTCAATTATTTTGTTTTTGTTGGAAGCCAAAATCACAACTGAGATTAGAATCCAATTAAACAAATAAAAGGGAATATTTTGGGGCAGCGTGTATGTGAAAATAATTTGGATCACACAAAGTTACATATAAATATTTGTGTTTTTAATACTCGTCAGTGTACATACATACTATGTCTTTAATACTAAAGGATATTTTCGGGGGAAAAAAAGAACTTGTGGTGTCTATGATCTTGGCATGGGTATAGCGTACACCTGTATCTCGGCAACCAGCCTCACTCATGTGTTGCTGTCTCGCTAAATACGGAATCACACAGTTCTTGCAGTAACTTTTAAACTTTCCATTAAATATGGACCCAAGTTTTGTCTTTGCAAAATTTTCACATTCTCAGGAATCTTTGGTCTCTAACCCTTTGCGACTAAGAAATGACTGCATTTACATTACTATCAATTTGCAATGAAGCCAAGAAATACATATTTGTATAGATGCCAAATAACCCATTTAAATTTAATATCGGCATCTAAAATCTATGTATGAATAGAGTAGACAATATCTGTCTGGCCTCTGACTGCTTATCCAGGACAGAATCGTGGAGTCTACCTCAGGCAGGAGCTGACATGAAGCTGGGGAACACAAGGGGCCCGTCCGTAGCACAGCACACACACAAACACACTGACGCCCATCACACACTACAGGGGAAGGGGAGACACCTTCATTAATGTGCAAAATACACGTATATTCGGGGGGGGGGGGGGGGGGGGCCC
>JAODUD010000040.1:28208397-28223335 GCA_026784285.1 Stomatorhinus walkeri | reverse complement strand
CGTGAATGAGTCGTTTTAGATCTAGCATGAGTGTAACAGAAAACAACGCCATGCAGAACAGATTATTTTTTTATCTGTTACATATGTACTGGAGGTCAATCTGCCTCATGAATGATCGTGATCGTATAGTGAAGTATAATTTCAATAACTGTACCGAGTCTCTTTTTCTGCAGTTGAAAAACTTGATCCTGGATCTCAGATGATTCCTTTTTCAAAAAAAAAAACAAACAAACAATCCAACAAACAAGAAACAGCCACAAAAAATATATTTATATAAATTTATATATTTATATACATATTCCAAAAAACCCACCTGCTGAATTTCCAGTATTTTGGAGCACAGGTCCAGACTGTGTTTGGCTGATGCTTTTAACACCCTGCACATGCATACAAAATCTGTGTTTGTTCCACTAAATCACAACAAATTTATATGGTTCCCAACTAATCCTACAATGTCCAGTGAGGTATTTAACTTACTCTGACTCTGTGTCATTCCTTTTGAGTTTCTCTGAGACGCCCCACCAGATCTGCATTCTGGAAAACATTGGATGTGACAAATTCAAAATATGCCTTGAATCTACAAATACAACCCACTGAAAAATTGCCGTCATATAATAATTACACTTTCAGTTATGATTCCTAATCGTGGTCCCAGGAGTGGGCAGTTCATTATCCATTATGAAAATGATTCCCTGTGACTGAGTACTGGACCATATCACCCAGGTCCAATCCAAGCGTCAATGTGCTGTACGAACCTCAAAGTTCTTATGCTCATTACTTCCATCAAGCCGTCCATTTGTACAGTATATTGCCAAGAAGGTGCTTTATATATAGAATGAAACCCAGCATATGGATGACTATGTCCAGGTTATATTTAAATACATCTTGGACAGATTTGAAAATTAACAGCTCATATAAATGGAAAATTTGCATGAGTTTAACATTAAGATAAATTTGTTTTAAATAAATTGTATTCTTTTACTTTGTACAGCACAGTGCAGAGCTCATATTTGTGATTCCATCAAAAACAGGAATAAGTAAATTCATGTTATTTATATATAGTAGGCCACTTTGTCACACTTGTCTTGAAATATTTCCATACTTTCTTTCTTTTTTCCCCAAACTTGGAAAACAACACAAACCCCATGCCTTTTGCATATTGCGTAGAAACCATGGAAAACCCACATAAACACTGGGAAAATTTGAAAACTCGCAACACACAGCTAGTGGCAGGAATGACACCCATAACCCTGGAAGTGCGAGACCAGCATTCTAACTGCTCAGCTACCATATTAATCATTTAAAAATTACGAAAAATATATAATTATTTGCCACTGAATCAATACATAGCTGACACCCTACTGTAACTTTACTGCTGTTCACTGCAGCACAATTTATAATAATCTTTGGTGTGCCAATAATTTTGATATCTTTAGATTCATAAAATTATAGTTTGAGAAAATATTTAGCATCTGACTGTAGGTCATCAGCGAGACTAGACGTTCTCTGAATAATCAAACAAATAAAACCAAAGGAATCCTGAATAGAAGAAGAAACCGATGAGGAAAAACAGTAAGGGACCAATAAGGGACCAATAAGGGACCACCCTGCACAGCAGAGAAATCACAGTCAGTGAGGTACTTGCCTCTGCAGAGCCAAGGTTTTGTTGCAGTGGTTAATTCTTGCTTCCTCTATCTCATTTTCACATTCAGACCTAACAAACATACAACAATCATGATCAAACACTGATTTTACTACCAGATGATAGGTTGATTATTTTAGCACAAGGGCCATTACTTTTAAGTGATACTTACATGTCTCTGCTAGATTCCTGCTCTCCACATGATTTTTTGAGTTTTTCTGTGGGAAGGTTCATGGAACATTTAGGATGCTTTAAGGTAACATTAATATATATAGACCATAACAGGACAGAACAGTGAAATATAGAGCATAACTGAACAGGGGTGGCTTTACCAAAAGCTTCATAATACTAAATAGCTTGTTATCTAGTACTTAACATCGATGGTTAATTAGCACACGGTTCCCGAAACCCTTTGTAACTAAAGTACAGTAGTTTGTTATCTTATTTGTAGAGTTACAAGTGTTCCGACCCAGTCGTTATTTTCATTGCCGTTCTTTAGTTGAGCTTTTGCCTGCTGTCCTGTCACAGAGACACAGAGATCGGCCAAAATAGACGACAAAACACACTGATGGGGCATTTTGGACAACGTAATAATTTTGAAGATATAATAAAAGGTCAATATTGCAATATTAAACTATGAAGTTGATTATAAATAAGCACAAATGGGACTCATTGTAACACCTGTATGCCTTGGAGTACATTACAGGGCTGTGCACCATTCAGAAATGACTTGAGAATGACCTTGAAAATCAAGTTAAATTTCATAAACTGGTTGAAAGCACGGTGCAGAATCCCAATTCCACTTTGAATATAAAGAAGTAGAATTAAAACGGAAATTATTTTACATAAATTCATATACAGTGTCAGTGCAGCTTTAACTATACAGCTTAATATTTCAATATGAATTACCCAACATGTTACAATAAAGATCCCACCCCTACACTTACAGCATTTATAGAGAGCGACAACCATTTCTCTAAATTCAAGGGCAGTCCCTGTTGGCGGTTTTACCCAGTGATGCTAGCACCAGAGTTGGGATTCGAACCCGCAACCTTTTGGCCCAGAAACAAGCATCCTAACCACTAGACCACCAACACCCAGCAATACCTCCACCAGGCCATCACGAATATTTACGGCAGCAAAAAGTCCTACTAAAAGTTTGTTCGGTAATTCTGAAATAATGAAGGGTCTGGGAAACGCACGTAAACATCACTCAGTCACTCCTTCTTTATCTTGTTCGTTATTCGCCAAGATCAATCTCTTTCGGGAAAGCCACCCCAGAACAGTGACATTTCTGCTTTCAGCTCAGCTCCTTTATTACATACACCCACAATAAGGATTTACCTGCACTGATTTTGACTTGCATTTCAAAACATTGATTCGCCATTTTCTCTTTTATCCTGTTGAATGAAAAATAAAACAAATGAATAATTCGGTTCAATTCTGGCTGAAGGACGCCAAGTGATCATAACAATAAACAAGAGACCTTAGTATCTGTGCAGGTGAATTGTCCTTCCCATTTGGATCTTCCGGCGCCTGACAACCGCTTAATGCCACCGTTTCCAGCCTGGAAGCCACGTTCTCCAGCTCATCAAAGACATCCATTCTGCGAAGAAGTCAAAGATTTACATTCACACGCGCACATAATTCCCCGTCCATCCATCAAGCGCCGGTCTTGATCCGGGTTGCGAAGGGGCCTGAAATGCCGGTATTATGCCGAAAAAGGCATCGCTGCCTTTGTTGTTTTTTTTTTGGGGGGGGGGGGGGGGAGGGTTTTAGGGGTTTTTTGGGGGATTAGGGTTAGGGCTATTGATTAGCACTACGGTAGCCTAACTCGATAAAGTAGCTCAGCTGATTTCAGATCAGCGACCTATCGGTCATTTAGAGACAGGCATGCATTCTACGGCAGGGATGCCTGTTTCTGCACAACACCGGGCAGCACAAGGCCGCGGTTCGTAGAGGAAGGGCAATGCAAGCCTCTCACAGTGCACATACACACCCGCAGTCAATATCCCACATGCTAAACTATCCAAAACACCAAAAATACTCTAGTTCAAGCAGACTGATTAGCTATGTGTGTACTGTACTGATGACCGAAATATAGCCATTATTCCATTGTTAAACACTACATAACATGCCATATTATTGTTGTGAATCGGTTTCGCTCCAACTTGCCTAAATATTAAGAACAAGCGAATTAATTTAGGACTATTGTTATTGTTCATACTTTATAATATTTCTCACCTTGCCGTTCTAGCTTCGTCCGTCTTCGTCTTCAAACAAAAATTAGTTGTATTCGTATGTTTTGCGAACGACGTGCCTCTTCGTGACTTCGCAAGCCCGCCTATCCTTCAAAGGTGGCGCATGTTAAACCGGATTGGACAGCAGGACATGACGCGTCATGCGCTGTGGGTTTAAAATATACGACCATTGGTTGAAGTGTGCGTCAATAATATTTCCGGCTAGAGTCGATTTGTGATTGGCTGATCTTGCAAATTTAATATAGCGCCAGGAAATAGTAGGTTGTCACATGATGGACCAATGACCACAAGGGTAAGAATCTGTCTGGATTCCGGCAGATGGGATATGAAAGGCCGCAGTCAGATGAATGTGTGAGAACGACACAAATAGGATTTCGGTGGCGTGTCGTAGTACAGCATATTTTGGTGGCTTATGGAAGTCAATTTTATTAGCGTGCTAGCCGAACAAACTAATGTATCGTTAAATATTCATTGTTCCTACCCAGACCCTAGGTAAGGAAATGATACGTATATTATCAGGAAACCACTGTTGTTAGTGGTACAGGTAAGAAAAATGATATAGTGCTAGTGTTATGCATGACAAGCTATTGCATGCTTTCAGATTACTTCTGCTATTGTAACGTTGAAAAACTGACTCCCCATAGCTCCTTATGTGCGTTTTTAGTATGCACTCTTTCCTTATTGCAGATATCGACATCTGATGACTTTCTTTTCTTATTATTACTATTACAATAAGAAAGACCACGATTAAAACGGGACTGTGTACATGGCTAGTTTTATTTATTTTCTCTACAGATTCTTATTGTATTGATGACATCCAGGCCCTTTAAAATAAAGCACATACCAACAGCGCCCTCTGATGTCCTTTATAGAAATCGCGCTTTTGTATCGATTTAACCCGGACGTAGAAGACAGAGGCCGCCATGGGGAGCAAAATCAGTGGCAAAATGGCAGCTGCTAGTAGGGTCGTGCAGGTAAATAATGCACGCAGATTAGCCGCTTGACACGTGTTTTGTGGGATTTCAGTATATGTGATGTGGGGCGCATAATGTACCTCTCTGAAAGCATTCCGAAATTTTGTACGTACTTGCAGAAATATCGCTTTGTTTACTGTCAGTTTTTGATGTCCTTGTAGGTCCTACTGGGTCTGTGAACATAAAGCTAAAGTATTGGGTGTGTCTTGTTTAAATATTAAACTAGATTTGCTCTTAATTTACAAAAGAAATTAGTCGGATTGGTTCATTATTTGAATGGGGTTTTACTTTACATATTGCGAACAAGATACATTTATACTGTAGTGGTTTTCGCTAATTTGCCAATCTGCTTATTTCGTTATTTAACCAAACGACCCACTATTCTTCCACCTGGACTGCCCCGCTGTTCGTTATATTGTTAGTTGCATAGACACGTCATTACATGCGGCAAGTTATTACAAGTGCGCGAGTGTCCCTGAGCCTGTTTGAATGTCAGGCTAATCCAGTTCATTGAACTTTGGTCATGGGTTAATATTGCTAGTTTCAAAATAATAAGATCATAGATTTTGACCCAAGGATTTTCCCAAAAATAATTTTTATATTGTGCTCCATGAATGCTTATGAATTTTATTTAATGTTGACATGTGCATTGATATGTATTGAAACTGGATTGTTATGTTTTCTTATTTAAAGGTAGTAAAGCCTCATGCACCATTAATCAAATTTCCAAATCGCCATAATATCCCAAGGCCTATTGGTGAGTATTACTGTTGCATAACTTAAATGCTTATAAAAAATAAACTAAACATTTAGATTTATTTCCATGATCAGTGTTAAAATGCCACAAACATGGGAAATATGGTGAAGTGTTAAAGGACAAAATGCTCGAATATAATTTCAGAATTTTAACGACGAAACTTTCCATGTTTTCAGCACAAGAAACACTGAAAATGGCTTTTGCTGGCGTTCCAGATACTTCCCCTTCGACACACAGTTCATTGCCATCTGCGGCACTAGGATCAAGACCCCCGGAAGCTCCCAGCCAGGTGCCCGGGACACCAGACAGTGCCGCTACAGTCAGAGACTTACCCCAGAGGTATCGTCGGAAACCTCTGGCCCTAGATGAGATGGACTACATCCAGGTGAGGACAGTCAGCACTGGAAGACATGTGCTGTGATATTATGGTCTACAAGCGGTTAGTTGCTGTCCACTCAAATGTTATGATGATGTACAGTGATCTGTGTGCATTCTGACTCCATCAAAATGCTTTTGTAAAAATTTTATTTTCTTGTTTTACAGCGTGGTGGAGCAGAATGATCCAGAGTGTGTCAGTGTACATCAAATCCAGTTTTTTTTTTCCCTTCTAGGCGAGTTCTCTTTAAAGCTATATAACTTCTTGTCATATGTCTGTTGTTATGTGTGTATATATGAAGTGGAGGGGAAAAATAAAGCAATATATAACTGGAATTTGATTTACAACGATGCTTCACCTAGGTCCTGCACTTCACCTGAAGAAATTGAAATTACTGATCCTGTGCGAATCTGCAGTGCGCTCCTTTCACAGCGCAAACAATGCGGACTTCTGATTGTCTTTGCCGTCCATATTTCTGTCTGCTGCAAAATACACAATTAAAGATGGCAGCAATGCTAACCTTTCTGAAAGTGTACTCCAGTATCATTACTCATTCAGATTTATAGCTGCAAGTAGAAAGTTAAATAAGTGGCAGGTCACTGGACTGTAACATAAAAAAATGATTGCGAGGTTGAGTGTTTCTGTCTCATTCCTTGGATGGATACACATATGGTGGAATGTGGTAGGATTTTGTTTCACACATACTGCTAGAGAAAAAAACTAAATCAAAGGTGAATATGGATTTAACTTAGTTTATTTTAATGAAATTGGGCAAATATTCCAGATTTTACTGATGAACAATGTTTTTATTAGGATTTAATAGGATAGTATCAGTGAACTGAATGTAATATGGAAAAAAGCTGCATTAAATCTCTCAAAATAATTTAAAATGAATACAGTGTACTTTAATACAGAATCACTTAGGTATCGGCCAGAAAAGGCTGACATTAAATATTTGTTTTTCAGACTTATCAGACTTGCATAAAGCATTTCAATAAGCTCAGTTTTAATGCTTTCAAATGTATAAATACTAATGTGGTATTGGTCATTCAATAAATCATTTCAAGACCAACTTTCTCGTTAAAATGCTGATTTTCCACGCCTAAGCTTCTGAGCTCAATGGTTGTAAACATCACACATCCTTCATAAAATGTGTGCTCAAGAATGAAAAGTCTGCAAATAACCACAAGGATGCTTTTAGAAAAATACAGTAATACCACGATCATTCTGGCAAGCAAGGATATTCCACAGTGGTTGTCCTTTGTTTAAAAAAAATATTTTTTATGCTTAACTTTAAAGAATAAATCACTTAACCCATGACTGGGTCTACAACTTTGTAAACCTCTTAAACATAGTTTGCAGCATTTTCTGTTCTGTCTCTTGAAACTTAGCTTTTGTATTGGCTACACACAATATTATTGTTTTTTAAAATTGTAAACTTCAACTTTAAATTGTAGGAAATAAAAATAGTTGAGTTAGTAGCAGCTGATGAAAACATTATGGGCAGTGAGCAATCCACAAAGCTTTCAACTACACTCCTTGGAAAAAAAACTTGGCAATGGTGTTGAAGGATATTAAAGTCGGTAGAAATTTATCTGGCAATCCAAGATCACTGCTTTTTTTGGGTGGTTATATTAGCAGACGTCACTTCAGGATTTAGAACATTTAGCAGCGAATGTATCAAACTGACAATTTAGCAGGCGTTTACATATTACTAACCTAAGAAGATTCTTTACAGAGTACCAGTAAAACATACTATTGATGAAGGTATATAAAAGAAAGTATCTGGAATGATGTATATGGACATCTCCATATATGTACTGGACTGCAAAAACACAATTGTTTTCTGTTTTCTAAGAACAACAGTCATGAAGTACTTCAGTTTCCATGGTCTGAACTAGAATAAAGAGGCTTCACTTTAACATTAGAGGTATCCTAAGGTTATGGATTCCAGGGAGATCATTTAGTTAAACATGCCAGGCATTCAACAACCAGTGGTTGAGGTGGTCTACTTGAGATGTCCTTCAACAATGGTGGATGAAGTGTCGGGAAGAAGGTCAGTTTCAGTCTTCATTCACAGGCAGGAAATCAGCAATGGTGTCCACCACATAGTCAGGCACATAGACTTTCTTCTCAGGAGCCTGGTCATCTTTATAAGCTTGTGCCTCCTCCAATGTGGACACGCCCGTGAGGGTAAGCATGGTGTCCATTCCACAGTTGGCCCCGAACAGGATGTCCGTTTCCAGACGGTCGCCGACCATGAGCGAGTTGGTGGGATCCACCCCAAACTGACTGGCGATGCACTCAAACATGAAGCGGCTGGGTTTTCCAATGACTGTGGCCTTGCGGCCGGTTGCCGTCTCCAGGGCGGCGGTGAGGCAACCAGAACCTGTTGCGGGAGGAAACATCAAGATTCAAATTCAACAGCTCTTTGCAAGAATGGATACTGTATCTATCAATAAATAAATAATTTTACTTAATTAATATTTTTAGGTTTCCTTTAGAGAAAATATACCTATATCTGAGCACTTGGCTAAAGCAATGCAAAAAATACAAAAAAGTTCAATGTACTCAAGTGTATAAGATGATGTATATAAGTATATAATGTATATACGTGTATAAGAATGAATACAAAACCACATAAATCATTGATAAGGTGTCCATATACATCAGACCTTCTTTGAACACCAGGTCATTAAGGTACGTCAACTTACTATTATTTGTTTTTCAAAACAAATGAAAAACAATAATAGGACAAGGTGCGAAACTTTATAACGCCTGACCGCACAGGTGTCGGGAGCAATATACCTGGTGTGACTCTCCCTTCCCGGAGTGGATGCCAAGGGTCAGGGTCGGTAGCCAAAAAGAGGCAATCGGCGTTCTGCAAATAGCAACAAGCTTTGGCCAATTTTAGGAAAGTCAGCTTGTCATCATATCCAACCAGGACGGCCTTGATGTCCGAATCTAATGGACAGTCGACTATAGTCATTCCCGGATCGTCCGCCTCTCCTTCCACGAAGGGCACGCCAGCCTCTCGTAGCTCCCTGTACACCCCATGCCCCCCGATAACAAACACTTTGCCTTGCACTTTGGCTACATCCCGCAGGTAGACAGCAGAGCAGTAAGCCGAACTGAAGATTTCTTCCTGCGCGACGTCTGTGAAGCCCAGCCTGGAAAACTTCTGCACGTATATCTCCCTGGGCCTGGTGCAATTGTTGGTCACGAAAAATACGTTTTTCCCTTGCTTTTTCAATAAACTCACGACTTCAGTCGCCCCGGCCACTGCCTTTTCGCCATTCCAAATAACCCCATCACAATCGAAAAGGACACTGTGTTTTGTGTCTAGGACGTCTCGTATTTGAGATCCCCTGATCTTCTGACAACCTCTGCCAGCTCCTGCCATTCCGATCGCTATGTTAAGCACCTCGCCAGCTGTCACTGCTCACACTGTTTTTCTTTGTGAACCTATGGCAATTACGTCACCCAGTTGTAAAATAGAAAAATGGCGCTTTCAGCTGCTCACTCGCTCCGTTTTACTTCAGATACTAAAAACTATATAAAAATACGTTCAGGGTGGCATTAAACTAAGCAGAGAGAAAACAACTCAACCCATCCTTTATCGCTACAGCACCAATGAAACACCTCCGGTCTTTCATGCAGAACCTGCCCCTCCGGGTAGTCGGTCCCGGCCCCGCGCCACGCCCCCTACGAAATAGATCCAATGAAATCATCCCGTCCATCTCAATATGGAAATAGCGAGGCAAGAATGCGCATCGCAATTAAACTGCTTCGCCGGTCGGTGAGCGCCGTTCCGTGCTGTGAAATGGCCGCTTCTAAACAAAACAAAATCGCACAAACGCAGGAGGCTAGAGGAATATCGTATATGAGTGTGTAGTGTAACTCATACCTGAATCTCTCCACTGCGAAATGTCTCGCCTGTGAACTAATTTCCAAAAACACGTGGACAATAATGATCCTTCCTATACATTTCTTCTTTTATAAGATCTCATTTTTTGTTAGTCATACAGATGCGTGTTCTGTTTTTCCTGATTTGTATGAGTTTGAGTTTTATTTACAGGAAACAACTGGTCAGTAGGTTTTTGAGTGCCATCCACTTTAAGACGGTCTACAGGGAGAGTGAGAAGAAAGAAGGCTGTTACTTGGGTGTTTGGTACCTACATCAAACTGCCGTCAAATGTTCTAAAACAACTTCCTAATTGACTAAGTGCAAATGACAATTTGATGTTTATTAATTGTATTACATTTTTTAACTCCTTTAAAAATTCAGTCGTTTTTGATCAACACAAAATGTTCATCAAACAAATTACTTTCATAGCGCCCAGAATTTCAGATAAATTCTACACAATATTCTTAAAATTCATATTATTGCTATATGTTCCATATTTTGAAAATGCTCATCAGGTCATGCATGTGATGCAGCATGCATCCATCCTCACACCACTTACCCTGATGATGGTCGCTGCTGCAGCGTGCTACAAGTCTGACCCGACCTCTCTTCCCATGGCCACAGACCCCCTCACCCACTTGGATGGGGAAGATGTAGCTCAGTGGGCTAAGCCTCTATGCCTGTGATCAGAAGGTCACCAGCCTGAGCCCAGCCTCAGCACATCTGCAGATCCTTGAGCAAGGGCCTTAACCCCCAGCTCCCTGGGTGCTGCTATGGGCAACTGCCCTTCATGGCCAGCTTGGTTTCATCTAGAGAGAGCAAGCTGGGGATAGGCATACAGAGAATTTCCTCACAGAGATCAATAAAGAATTATTATTATTACGCTCATTACCCCTAGCCCTTGACCAAATGTGGGGATATGGATGACTGATCTGTTCAGCGCTCACAAAACTGCCACCAGACATATTGGTCTGTTAATTACTTTTCCTACCTAAGCAAAACATTAAACACACATTGATTATTGACCTGCCTAAAATTGTTCATCACTTGCAACCAGTCAACTAAACTGATTTCATTATCACTGGAAATGCAATGATCTGCAGGTACAAATAGTCAATTTCTGAATTTAAAATAAGGAAACTCATACTATGGGGAATTTTACCAGTAATTCAGGAAAAATCAAATTACAACTAGAATTTATGCTTTATGAATTAACTTGCAGTGTCGAACCCTTCAAGGATTATTTATGATAAAAAGACAAGTCAGGCTGGATCCATAATGTGAGAATCAAATGGATACAGTAGTATTTACATGTGGCCTTACATCAAAAAGCATTTACGCCAAAGAAATTCACTGAAATGTGATGGAGAGTTACTGCTCATTTGAGTCACGAATGACAAAGACATGGAGGATAAGATTTCCAGAGCTTTATTTCTGGATCTGTACACAAGGTATTAAAGTACAACAGAAAATACAAAATAATGCGCAACAAAACAAAACAATTCAGTGTTTATGTACAATATTATAAACAATAAAGATTTTGTCTTGAACATTTCAGATATTAAATGCAGTTTCGATTGTCTATATTTCTGGCTCTCTATATATTTATATATATTTGTGTTTGTTTCGTGTAATTCACAAAGGTGGTTCTCAACTCAGACCAAGAATGCTCATAACTGTACTGACTGTATTTGCTTCTTTAAATTCTAAAATAAGAGAAACTAAAAATAGTGTTTAGGAAAAAAAAATCTTGTACTAAATATTCCTTTAAAATAGCACATTTGACTGATTTTAGTGGAGGGTTTAAAATAGACACATACTTCCCTACAGGTAAAATGCCATTACGATTACATTCTGAATTTTTTTTACTCTATAACCATTCCGTACAAACTTTGGATAAAATAAATACCACTGCACCACTATGTTTGCTAAAGCTAGCGATCAATCAGTCCTTGCAAAAGACGAATAGAAATAATTGCACAACCTAAGTGACCAAACTGTACACTGTATCTGCCAACAACTGGTACTAAGGTACAACCAAGTAAATTTAATGTTGGGAAGGGAAATGAAGAAAAAAAAGGGGGGGGCGGATTCCAGGAAAAGTAAAAGTACCGCGATAAACACCAGGCACTAAACAAGCAGTCATTCTGGCTTCTAATTATGTCAGAAGTCGATTTCCTTTGTTGCCATTTCCATCAGTCTTATTAAACAAATACAGCAAATTTAGCACCCAGAGTTGGTAGACAACAGATGTCCGATTCAAACACAAAATGTGGAATTAACGTTTCTGTCCTGTACAGAAAAAGCAGCGCCTTGACCTGTGGTCACTCCATCTACCCCTGGCTAACGGGCTCAGTGGAAGCAGGGCAGTGAGACCACAACTTGATCAATCAGCTGTCCTAATGTAAAACACACCAAACCTGCACCTTGCTGAATATGCACTGTTTTATAGTGTTGGAATATAACAGTAAGGATGGGGCACACTGGTGCAACATAATACTAAGTACAGTACTTCAGTGTTGCATGGATCAAAACCCAGCCATTCTATTTCAATTTGCAGCACGAGAGAAAGTCAGCCTTCACATTTCGCAGAAGAACCTGCAGAGTACACAGACATATGGAAGTGTTTCGTGTCAGTTTTTGCAAAAACTGGATGCGCAGTCACTTGGAATAAAGGCCTTACTGCAAGAAAGGACCAAAACCCACCCCTGGTCATGCCAAGAGGCTTCCAGAAGCATGTGAAAAAAGGCATAAGGAGGCTCCCAGCTCTGCTTGTGGGTTCCAGACGTCAGAACCCGGTGAAACAGCGTGACCCCTTAAAGGAACATGATGCAGACCACCAAGTGTGGGACATCACTTGTTTCAGTGGACAGCTGGAAACGTTCTCATCGGCACTTTATACAACCTATTACTCTACAGCACAGCGCATCTGCAATACCTTTTTAGCAGACAACTACTGCAAAGGGGGGGGGGGGGGGTTATACAATAATTACAAAGCATTCAAAAGAAAGAAAAAAAAAAACAGTGCAGAAAAATAGCTTAATACGTTGAAGGTAAAGCTGTTTTTAGTGGTGCATCTTAGTGAACGATCACAGCATGCATGGGTAAGCTGTCCTCTGACGCACATTAAATGAAAATGGGGATAAAGAAAAATCCAAGTCAAACAAAACAGCCTCTGTACATATTTACAAATTATTGCCTTAACAGGGAATTAAAAGAAATCTTTGTCTCAACACAAATTCACGAGGTCAAATACTCAACTTCTCAAAAAAAAAAAAAAAACTACCCAGTGATTATATACATTAGTAACTTAGTGACCCATTCTGCAACAGAACCTTTGTTATGGTGAGCAATGCATTGGTCTCAAATACTCCACCATAGAAATAGAATTACTAGAATGGCACCATTAAGGGGAAATGACTGCGCATATTTTCTCTTCGAGGTGGGGCGGTCAACCAGATGAGGTGACGTTAAATGAAAGATGGCAGTGAACACCAATTAGACATTCTTCCACACTGGCAAGTCTATTGAACCTTTTAGTTAAGAAAATCAAAGACATTTTTTCACCATTTCAGTAATTCTATGTCTATCCACTCCATTGTCCAACATTCAGAATTAAAATACCCCTGAAAGGGCTGCTCCAACCCTACAGTTAACCTCAAAATGCATAGATAAATTATCAATTATACTGCATTCATATAACTGGCAATGATTCCCAAGAAACCTGTTGGTTTGCAAACTGAAGACAGTGACAGAACTCGAAACCTCACAATCCAACAGCCTTCATTTGGAATGAATGGGAATCCCTGACAAGTAATGACAAATAAATAAGACAGTAATTTGGATAGCGTGACGGAAGAGAGATGCTGACAAGCAAGACCCACCTTCCAAAGTGTGTACTTAGGCTTTCCTGTGAAATTGTACTATTAACATTATCTCTCCCCCCCCCCCCCCAACAATTCACCATAACAAGCTTACTAAACCGAGGATGTACATGCACTGATCAACTTACATAAACAGCACTAAAGTCAGTAAAAATATTCTTATACATCACAAACTAGAAGTTAAAATGTGCCAATATTTTTAGCAATGTTTCACTGTACAGTTGCTGGGGGAGGGGGGGGGAGCAATTTGAACACAGAACACTAAGGCTAAAGCTGTGGGACCGTGGTGCAGCCCATAATACTCTGCAATAAATAAATATCCGCCTTTTGACTACCTCTAAACCACACATTTTCATATAGCAAAACCTTTGATTTTTCTCCCCGCCTTCTCAAAATAAAAAGTCTCAAAGAGTTTCAGCCTTCAAGAAAATGCGTCAAAATACCATAACCAGCAATAAATAGAGTGACTGAATTACACACCTGGATCCAGCTGTTCTCACACATCACTGGTTTGCCTTTCCTCAGAGTGACATGTGCTGATAGAGGCCCTTCAGTTGCCCCCCCATACAAGTCAAATGTGCACACAATGAATAGGCACTCAGGCCATCGTATAGACGCTCGTTCGGTACCGTGTGCGTCTAGGAGGCAAAGTGGTGTATCTGCAATCTCAGCCCGACAGACTGCCTAGGGCAGTGGGATGCAAAGAGATTAAATGTTGCTATTGTGGGCAACCTTCCACTTTCCAAAAGACCACCTAACTTATGGGATAAAAGGCAAGATTCACTGATACGATCCAGCTCCTGTTCACATGACTACTACAGCTACAACACGCTGTATTTCAGCTCCTAACGCAGTGCTGCCCAGATCCCACATGGTAGCTGTATCTATAACTAATCGCAGGCTTGGAGATGATAAATCAGGCCACCCATACAGACGTGGAATGACTAGGGTTTCCCTAAGGAGAGTTTTAGCACTTTTGCTCTGAGGAACAACAAAACCAGGTGTGAGGAAAACAGAACAATGAAATTCTCTTTGATCAAGAGTGTTAAAAGATGCAAGCCGACCAGACAGTTGATTTTTCCCCATTCAACCTCATTTAAAACAAATGGTGTCAGATTTGTGTGTGTGTGTGTGTGT
>JAODUD010000040.1:28195124-28208297 GCA_026784285.1 Stomatorhinus walkeri | reverse complement strand
CGACCAGACAGTTGATTTTTCCCCATTCAACCTCATTTAAAACAAATGGTGTCAGATTTGTGTGTGTGTGTGTGTGTAAATCAAAATGTCTAATTTACAGCCAACTCAAAGAGGATCTGGCAGTGAGGTAAATATCCACTGTGGCGTGGAATCACCAGATTCAAATCCTTTGGAACCTGTAGCCTCTTCTTTCTGTAGTCCACTCAGGAGATCGAAGGAAAGAAAAAAAACAAAAACTAACTTCCAGACTAATAAACAGAAGTGCTTCTCAATTTGCAGAAAGTTCTTGCACTAAATGCGTGTCGTTTTTGGGGAGTGATGCCAGAGCAGCATGCAGAGGGCGTCAGAAGGGGCCTGGCCATTCTTGGTACCTCCAAGTATTGATATTCCAAAGTACCAAAAAAAACAAAAACAAAAAAAAAAAAAACCCAACATGAAAAGCTGTTTCTGGCAGTCAATCTGGGGATCCTTGCCATTTGTTAACTGGACGACAGTAAGGTACTTAAAGGCTTGTCTGAACCAGGAAGAGGACATACATGCACAAACCCTGCATTCAGGTCCCAAAGTATATGGACAGAGATATGGTGCTTCCAAACGGAGGAAGAAAATGAAAGAAAACAAATGGCTATTTCAACTCTTGAGAAATCAAGATTTTAGTTCTATACGATAAAAGACATCACTGATGTCATAGTAAAAAAAAAAAGGAAAAGAAAACACAAATATATTTATATATATTTATATATAATAAAAAAAATTCCAGTGAATGAGAATATATACACATTTGACGGAGGCTTCGTCAAACAGGAGGTTGGTCCGGCATGAGGCCTTACTCTGACTGCAGGGCCGCGGGCTGTGTGTGCAGTGAGTGCGGGCCAATGAAGCCATTGGTCTCGCCGGAGGACAGGCCCCCGAAGTCTGTGACGGAAACAGCCATCTTGGCACTGGTGATGCGGTGCGTGCGGCCTTCGTAGCCGACGCCCAGCTCTCCGACCGACACCTCGCCCACCAGGGGCTCCGCGAGACCCATCTTCAGCCTTTTGGAGGGTCGCTCGCAGTCTTTGCCGCACACGTTGAGCGGGCCGAGCTCAGAGTGGTAGAAGCCAGTGTCCAGCATGTTCAGGCACTCTGCGTCGCCGTTGGCGCCGAAACCCAAGGGCTCGCTGTGGCCCAGGCTGCTGCGGTGTAGGTTTTCTAGGGGGGGGAAGCTGAAGGACTCCAGGCAGGCCCCGTCCGCAGGGTTACACACAGTCGCCACGCTGTTGGTCAGTGCTAATGGACAGAAATGGTCACAGTCAGCACCGACTGCAAACAGAGGCAATGCTTTTGAACGTTATCCATTATAGATGCCATTGGTAGCATAGTTCCTTACAGAACATTGGACTTATAATCCTGTCATTCATTATGGATGCGGTTTACTGTATTCCAGATGACAGCCAGCCATTTATTAATGTGGCTCACTGTGTAGGCTCACTGCACAGCCTATAAGACTATTGAAATAAACGCTACATCCACTACATTCTAAACGAGAGAATCAGCTACGTCACAGCCTGGGGGTCAACAGCCTTTCAATTGCCATTGTTTGGCTTGACATATATTAAAAGAAACTTTCATAATTTTGTTTTAATTCTAGAGCTATTTTAGCAAATCAATTCATATCGTCTATGTTGTTAAAGGGTAGACGTTGGCAACAAATCCCAATTCATCCAAATTGATTTTCTTAGGAGGTTAGAAATACAAACCCATAAGACACCTACTTTGGCCACACGAGAGTGAATGTGGTTGTTTGAGCCCAAAGTGTAAAGGCAGCATACCTGTGAGTTCAGCATACCTGTGAGGTTAGCATACCTGTGAGGTCACTAGCAGTGATGGAATTGAGGAGGCTAAGCTGCTGCTCTGTTGGAGGCTCCAAGCGTCCGCCACCAGCACACACAGAGGGAGAGCTGTCCATGGCCAGGCCCTCTGCCTCGTCAACCAGCCGGTCCATCAGGTCACTACAGGACCGCAGTACAGAAAGGGAAGCTGATCAGCCATCAACACCCAAGACGCTTCATCGGGGGCAGACTTGCAGAAAGTCTCTTTATAGGGGTGTAAATCATTGATTCCCTGGCCATTTGATTACAATGATTGAAGGAACAATTTAATGCATTGGAAACCTTTAATTTCAATCATGATTCAATTAAATTAATCAATTATTATAATAACCTAAATTGAAAGCTTCAACTTCACTGAAAAAGAACTCACAAATATTACCATGAAAACTTAACTGCAAAGTATTAACCAAATACAAAGAATCTTACAATAATTTTTGCTATGGACCCTTCCGACTCTGAACAGGACAAGCAGGTATAGAAAATGG
The DNA here is from genome assembly GCA_026784285.1 of Stomatorhinus walkeri. Lineage (NCBI taxonomy): Eukaryota > Metazoa > Chordata > Actinopteri > Osteoglossiformes > Mormyridae > Stomatorhinus > Stomatorhinus walkeri. The sequence goes on along the minus strand of JAODUD010000040.1, from coordinate 28,205,941 downwards.
ATGAATGTTATTATCAAAGAGAGAACAAGCCAGTATAAATTGTCAAAAGGCCAACCACTGAATTGCATTGAGAAGAGAAGGAAAGAAAGGGACAGATTAGCAGAACGCCGTTACATAGTAAGGAAAACGAAAGATCAATCTGCCAGTCAGATTTAATTATAACCAGGTCGCAGGTCAATACTTTAAGGCTTTTTCTAAGTGGAGAATGAGCCGACATAATCCCTCAGTCTCCACTACGAAAAATGGCTGATCATTCAAGAAAATCATCTCCATTATTTTGGTGGTTGTTCCTTTAGCTCTGATGCTGCTAACTTTGAATCCTGATTAAGGTTTAAAAATCAGCTGGCAATAACGACCAAGATTGGCGCATCAAACCAATAGTGATATCTTAACGTACATGCATTTCCAAGGCTAACAATACTTTTTAACTTAGCTAGCTACCTACCTCAGGATCTTAACCCTAACCCTCCTCAGCTCACAAAAAGACTGACTTTACTGCACTACAAAACAGGCATTTTTCAAAGGCATCATAGTGCAAAGATTACCTTAACTATTAAATGTGAGCATTCTTCACTACAACAGTGGTGAATTTCCCAAAAGCCAAAAACACCGTGATGCAAACATCACCACCGTAGTACGAAGATCTTCATGTAGTGCTTCCTTCATGAATATTAATGAGCCTTAACCAGCCTACATTTAGGAAATTCCCATGTGGGGGGTGATACCTGCATCCCTGATATTTTTTTTACTTTACCTGCAAAAATCGATTCTAACATTAAAGATGGATGCATTGAATCGCCACCTTAATCGATACATGACGATGCTTCTTTACACCCCTAGTTTCTAAAAAGTTCCATCACAGGACTGCCAGGTAACTTCAGCAGAGAATCCATTTGTCTAGCTCCAAAACTATGACCAGAGGTATGAGATTCACTGATGAGTTCAGTCCAAAAACATACGGTTCTGACTGAATGGAGCAAACCTAGTAAAACCAGAGTGCTTGGATAAAATTACAGGCCTGATGATCACTGACCACTTGTGTTAAATGAGGTTACAGAAGAGAGTCACTTACGTTACTCCTGGATAGCTGCTGTACTTTTTCTTCCCAAATCGGTTCTGTTGTACAAAGTAGTCAAAGCGTTCAGACTTCTTCCATATGTAGTAGAACGCTACACATTCAGCCACTGTCCTTGTTTTCACCTTAAAAACAAAAAGACACGCAAGGAAAGATAAATGATTTGTGCGTATGATGCAACATCCCCGCAGTCAGGCAAGATAGATGGTTTACCTTGTGTTTCTGTATGAGGTGGAAGTTCTTATCATATATCTGAAGAGCATGTTCAAAACTTCTGCATTCTTCTTCAGACCATGGTAGTCCATCTAAAACAACGATGTTAAAAAAAGATCATATTCCTCCTCCACCGTGAAAAGAAGTATTGTTGTGGGCTTGGTTCCCTCATGAGGTCTCACTCACCCTTTGAAGGTTTTGTATTGTTGCGGTGCCGTTTAAGTGCTTCGTGGGTATTGTAGTCGCACTTCAAAAGCTCATACAATGCCTGAATTAAAGAAAAGTATCGAGTTACCTTAACAATTCTTATCATTATTACAGCAAGTCTACATGAGATCTGGGCAAAAGTTGACCTGCACAGCTATTTTACTAATCATTAAAAAAAGTCAAGTATATATAACAGTTTTTTCCCCAAAACACTGGCATTCAATAACAAGCAAAGGAAGACCTAACAAACAAAGATCAGGGGAAAAAATGCCCCATGCTGACATGGTGAAGCTCAGATTTGCCCTTCCATAGAAAATAAGAGCCCAGGCCTGGTCTAGATCTAATACTACAACCACGTCGTTAGAAGAGCGAGTCCATAACAGTTACATTATCTAATGCCTTGCTTGGACTTAGTCAGTTTTAATCATTTTATCACTTTGTTTGTGCCACAACCAATATTTTAAATAGTGAAACACAGTCAGTCCTGATACAATGCGAGTAACGTGTTCCTGAAAACCTCACATTCAGTACCATCATGTACTAAAATACACATTTCCTGTGGGGAAAAAAAGATTTATACGAATGCCACTCCAGAAATATCTTACATCAAACAAAACGAATCAAATACTAGCAGTGATACCAGAGGCCAATAATGTAATTACATGCATTTTAAATAAGAAATGGCACATTAATAAATGTCATAAACATTTTCTATGGCTGTTAAGAGTTTCACAAGAATTGCTTAGTGCTTCAACCAGATGTGCTGAGCTCTCAGAACCTGTGAATCGCTCAGATTCGGGAATAGTTAGCCACAGCCACCATGCGGCCTGGCATGGACGCAGCGCAAATACAATAGATTACGGTATGCGGAGGGGCACCATGCGGCCTGGCATAGATGCATCTTAAATACAACGGATCACGATATGCGGAGGGGCACCATGCGGCCTGGCATAGATGCATCTTAAATACAACCGATCACGATATGCGGAGGGGCACCATGCGGCCGGGCATAGACGCATCTTAAATACAACCGATCACGATATGCGGAGGGGTACCATGCGGCCGGGCATAGACGCATCTTAAATACAACGGATCACGATATGCGGAGAGGCACCATGCGGCCGGGCATAGACGCATCTTAAATACAACCGATCACGATATGCGGAGGGGCACCATGCAGCCGGGCATGGACGCATCTTAAATACAACGGATCACGATATGCGGAGGGGTACCATGCAGCCGGGCATGGACGCATCTTAAATACAACGGATCACGATATGCAGAGGGGCACCATGCGGCCGGGCATGGACGCATCTTAAATACAGCGGATCACGATATGCGGAGGGGCACCATGCGGTCAGGCATGGACGCAGCGCAAATGCGGAGGGGCACTGAAGGCAAGATGGCTACAGTCTACATTAGGTTGCTAGGTGTTTTTATATAACCTATGAAATATTTTTAGACTATTAGAATCAGACTGACCTGTGCAATGCGCAGATATAGTATTTCTCTCTGACTGAAAATTACAAACAAGTACAAACACGACTGCCGGTTGCATTGGACTTGGGTACTAATGAATCAATCGCATTAAAACAAATTTTGTGGAGACAGTCGGCTAACTGACTGTACTTTAAACACTTAAGAAATCCGTTCTGGCTTTTTTTATGAAATGCGACATATCAGAGATGGCCTCAAGCACAATGTCACACTCAGCCACAGTTTCCTGCACTACCTGCTCATTGTCTCGAATGCAGACCCCTTCTCCGACAGCTCCAGTCTTCCCATCCGTTACCCGACAGCCTGCTTCGCGCAGAAAGTCTCGAACTTTGCTCTCCGGCAACACTCCTGGACTCCACAGTAACTGGTCCTCCCCCTCGTACACTGCAGTGGGGCAAACGGCACCAAAGTAGACACTTTACCTGGGTCCAGCTTCCTTTATATGCCATTCTTTCATGCCATTAATGTGCTATGATGATATTTCCCCCTTAGTACACAACTGGCAATAAACCAAAGCCAGGGGGAGGGACGTACCTTTCTCATCTTCATGATAACTGCAGAGGCGTGACGGCACCTCAGCCTGGTACTGAGATCCAACCATTATCTCCTTCAAAATCAGGGCAAAAAAAATAAGGAAATCAATGAAACTATTACACGTCTGACTGCAGGTTTTCACTCACAATGGCAGCGGGATTATGCTGTAAGACTTGCCTTTTTCGAGTCTTCTGGACTCGTACCATCCTCCTCTCCTTCTGATTCTTTGTCCCCATCATAAATGGTGTTAGCTGAAGACAACATATTAAATTACACTTCATAGTGAAATACAATACTATACAAGGCAAATGGGCTAATTTAACTCTGCATTGGGGAAGCATGTAAAGGACGCTGAAGCCCTTTCTGCAAAGATTAAGAACTGTTTTGATTTCATGCTGAAAATGATCGTCTCGCCCGTGCTAAATGACAGAAAATTAAATGGTAGCACACATGGTGGAAAATACAAAAATAAAAATAAAGTTTACATAAGCTACTAAAAATTTAGTTCCATCATAGCCAGACCACACATGATTATTACGGTTCGTGCACCCAGGCATTAAAATCTGACAGGTCTTACATCTGAGGCTCCTTGGGAAGAAATCTGTCGCCTCATGGGATGTTACTGATGGGGTGAGATCATCAGCTGATGACTGAGTCTCTTCTTCATAGTCCCCTGAAAGGAGGTCTTTTGCAATCTCCTCCTGTTGAGGAATAAAACAATAACCGTAACACTTTGATGCATAAGAGAAAGTTGTTAAAAAGTTAAAAATATTATAATAAAGGAGAAAAAAAGGCACCAGATTCAACACACACAGCAGTTAATGTGAATGACTGAGTAATACTATTAACGGAATTAGAAAGAAATGATACAAAGTGGCTGCTGTCCCAATGAAAACCCAGTCATATCAATCATAGACCATTGCACGTCTAGTGTTGACAGAGATAGAGGAGTCAACCAAGAACTTAAAAATAAAGGCTCTGATCAGTGTAGTCATGAACCTGTACCAGCCATCTTATTTAAATTAGATAATTTTCAGCTATTCTGATTACGAATATTTTACTGGAAACACATTTGACATTTTCTTTTAAAAGATGGCAGTTTTTTTCAGTGTGACTACAATGAAAGCTCTTGGTTCAGAAACAGTGGTATCGTGGCCTTCACCTTGTCTAATGTCATATCAGGCAGTTCATCTGTCAGTTCACCAGAGGAGCTGTCCATGCTCGAACCCGCAGCTGTACTGACTGATGCCTCATAACGGTAAATGGCCAGCAGCTCCTCCAAGGGCATGCTACCCTCCTGGTAAGACAACAAGAATTTGTAAAAATAAAAATAACAACTGAGAGTCTCTAACTAAATATTTTAATACTAAAAGACCTAACGGGCATTGAAAAGCCATACAGGTAATCATGTATCTTACAGAAAAATCAAAAAGGGAGTTGAGAAACTTAAAATAAAATATGACTTTTAATCAGTACTCCACGTTATATATTAAAAAACCCGACAAAAGATTTAAAAAAACACGACACCTTCTCCAAATCCGCCAACTCTGCTCGAAAATTCCTCTCTCCATCCTGCAACTCCTCCTCCTCTAAAGTACGCTCGTCGTCGAAATCGTGGACCAGCATTTCTGCCGTTGGATCAAAATCATGGTCTTCCGAAGACAAAGAGCCTGAAGCAACATAAACACCCACATTATTAAAGTCAATACAAGTTACCACCAGACATCATCAATTCATATCACTTCACGTCAGCCCGGATAATCGTGCCCCTCCTATTTGGCATACGCCTATAACAGTCATCCAAGTTGGTTAATTGGTATTTTATTTAAACTCATTTTAAGTCAAATTAATAAGCAGATTTTTTACGATTTCACACAGAGATTAATGGAAATGCATCATCGGATTATACCAGGAAACTATCTCCAAATTTAACGAGAAGGGAAAATGAAACTCACCTGGGCTTGAACTTCCAAAGGAAGCCTACAAAGCGAAATAAAAGGCAAGCATTAGTATGAAAAACATTTGCAGCAACGTCCATCCTGCTACTTCACTCAGGGACATTTTAGATAATACAGCTATTGAAATGCAAGTAAGAAAACGCAGGTATCAGGCAGCGCTGTCAATCCATCAGTAGCAGGAATAATAAATAAATAAATGCACGTCTGCGTCCCGTTTTTCCGCTACCTGGGAGTCTTTTCTACCCAGCCTTGTGCATCGCTCCTCGACAGGAACGAAATAAAGGCAACATTGCACTTTAATTCACCATCATAAAATAATTAGCGATGCAAAACACATACATATATTTTTTCGCCTTAACCGGCCATCCTTACTGTCACTGCGCTTCGCAATTAATCTAATAAACCAGAGCCCGAGGAAAAAAAAGATTCTCATCAACTACATCGCAATCTCTCTGATGTATTTAAAAGCCACCTTCGAAAGTTATGTATCGGAGCAAATGCATCGCCCGATCGGCCACAGAAACGCGTATATTTAGTGAGCTAGCTAGCCCTTTCGCCGCCGCTCGGTTTACGAAACATTCTTACAGTCTGCGTTAGACTGGAACGCAGGGGCCTAGTCCCGTAGGATCCCGCTTCACATTCAAACATTTTCATATGCCTAATCGGGCCGATTTACCCCCAGAAACCGATGCATCGCCAAAATAAACCTTGCTTAAGGCAATCGAATGGAAATAAGCGGAGAATGTCGGCCACGGGGCTAAAAATCAGACGTTTAAAATCTGATGCTTCTTCCCTATTTTCCTTCTTACCTCCGCCATATTGGTACCTTTAGGCTAATAAACTGGCTCGCGCCCGGTACCCGGATCAGCTCGGCCGGCCAATCGGAGGCCGCGATTACGTCTTTCGCCGTAACTTTCAAACTGCTGCTCGGGAAAGTCGCCGGACTGGGCAGAATCTCTGAAGTGGCGCTCAAAAGTTACTGTCTGCTTACCTTTAATTACCCCATTTCATGTCCCTTCATATCTTTGCAGTACGATTGAATCGGGTTACTAATTTTTGTATTTCTAACATGCAATTCTGTAATTAAGTCAAAACCACAACCGTCATATTTTAACGAAGATTTTTCTACTAATGTCATTTCTAAAAGGGGACTGACATCCGTATTATTGTTCTTAGGAAAAAATATTAAACCAAAATGGAATATTAGGGGGAAAAGCTGCCTTTTAAAAAGTAATGGTCATTACAAAAGTCGTAGATACTGAACACATACCTCAAATGATTAGAATACAATAGTAGCAGTTATTATTTTCAGTAATGCATTTTTTACTGCAACTGATGCTACTAACAGCAATGCAATTGCAGTACATATTAAACGTAGTACTATTAGTAGTAGATGAAGCACTAGCATATAGTGGTAAGTGCAGTAGCAATGCTGTATGTTGGCCGGCAGTGTGGCTTGGTGGACAGCATTGTTACACATCTCCAGCAGTAGGGGTTTGAGTTCTGCTCCTGCTGTCCATTTGTGGAGATCCCCCGATGTTCTGTGGGTTTCTTTATGCAATTACAGCGCCCTCCGTATGTGGAGTTATTATTGGCGCCCTTTGTAAAAATTTGTAAAAAGGGTTAGAAAAAAAATCCACCTTTTGGTGAAGTTGCTTCATGTGACACTGAAAAATTGAGAAAAATCCAGCCTTTCATTGAAATAAATTTATTCCAAGAAGAAAAATCCTTCATCATTAGATGAATTTGTCCTTTGTGTGTACGTGAGTGTCCTGTGTTGGTCTGGTGCCCTATCTAGGGTGTCTCTGTCTTGTCTGGGACAGGCTCCCGGTCCCCCCTGTGACCCTGTACTGAGTAAGTGATTGGAAAATGGATGGGTGTAACTGTCATAATAGCGATTGTAGTTGTTCAAATAGGTAGAAATTATACTATTCTTGAGGTTTTAGGCTGTAGAATAATGAGCTCTAAGTTTATGATGTAAATAGTGGCATTTTTTCACAAAGGTTGCAGGTTTTCTTCCATATCTAAAATGTGTGATATTCAGATCACTTTTCTAAGCAATGCATTCCAAAGTTTATACCCTTTAGACACAAAGTAGTGCAGTGTGCACATTCCAGAATTGTGATTTTTTTTTTTGTCCTCTCAGCTCTGCAGCTCTCGTTTTTATTATCCGCGCCTGATCTCCTCTGAGCAGCCCACCTGGGCCCCCTCCCACTGTGATCAGGCACCGCAAACTAAAATGAACTCACACCACTCCCCAGATCTTCACCATCCTCCAATATCTATCCACTGCTTAAGCAACTGTTGCAGTTATATTTTACCTCTAAAACTGCTCTCTCTTCCTCTGACCCACCTCTGCACAGGAGGTGTGCATAGGAGTCTTATGCATGGTCAGGAGGCTCTGATTGTCCCACTGTGCTCATGATATTTCTTCCTGCTACCACTCTGTATCAGTCCTGCAACATCTGTAGCCCCACAGAATTCTTCCATTGGTGCGTCACAGGAATCTTGTCAGCACTGCTTTTCCCGCAGCCTCCTGCACATAGACATCCCTCACAAAGTCCTAAATTGATTATTACAAAGCCTAACCCATTACATACCACTGTGATTTTTATTGGATATCAGGCTGTGTTCTCAGATTCCCATCCCAATTCCAAGAAGATTCATAATGTGCTGCCATTTCATCCAGATTCATTTTGATGTGTATCATCTGTCTGTGAGTGATTTAATTCATGTATTTATACATAATAGTAATTTATTTAGATTTTTAGGTACCATGCCTGAAGATGAGGTCAGTTTTTTCTTTTCTGTTGATGGAGTGTTTCTGGGAATGCCATCAAGAATGTGTTCATTGGCATTAAAATGTTCTTCTGTATGAAAGGAAAAGTCCCCTCTCCAAATGTCACAAAGGCTGATCACAAGTCACCTTTCAGCTTTGCTAAGCTAGAGGGTGTTGCAGCTGCAAGACATGAAATAAACAACTTTTGTAAAGATCCATGAATAAATTCTTTAATATTTCACTTGATACAATTGTGAATTCCCAATAACCTTAGTTTTCATATATCGATTTGGATCATACTACACATTTGCATATGTGTGTAAAGAGTCGGTGCAGCAGCCCTAAAATTGCTGGAGGACATTACACGTCATCTGCACAACCTCTGTACTTGCAGAATGGTAAGTAATGGTAAGTGGATCAGTAATATCCTTATTCTTGTGCTGTTTACTGCATTACTTGAGTATCTGTCTACTCAACGTTTAAGAATGTAAATGTAAGATATGGAAAATTTGAGAAATATATGCAATACTCTATGTATAATCTTAGATTAGGGGAAACCGTGGAAATGAACAAATAAATACATCACTTGGTTGCGGCTGTCTAGTGGAAACATCAAAAATGTATTCACCAGTCCTACTGTGTGGAATAATGCTAAGAACCTGTGGGGAAGTGCACTTGTAATTGAAAGATTACAGGTTTGAATCCCTGACCGGCAAGACACCTCTGAGATACTCTGACCAAGGTACCACCCCCAAACTCTGCTCCCTGGGTGCTGAATTAGCTGCCCCCTCCTGTGTCCTGAAGTCACATATGGAGGGCACATTTGAGTGTTATGGTGTATCAGCAATGACCACTGATCACCTAATTCCAAATGCATTTAGCTACTCTGTGGCAGTTTGTAATTTTATTTATAGATTTCTAAAATTCAGTATCAGGTGAGTTTAGATTTGAAAAGAAGCAAAACATTGAATACCTGGAAAAGTACTTATGTAGGGAAAAACAGAAAATACTTCCATTTGCAAATGCACGAATTAAAAGATTATTGTTGTGAGATCAAATTTGAAAATATTTTGAAACCACAAGGGGGCGTAAGATGACTGTACAATGTTCTGCGTTAGACTCACAACTGAGATTTTTTAACTGCACAACAGAATCTGTTATTTTGTTCTTTGTACTTTTTTGTGTTATTTTGTAAATGTTTTATTTTATTTTTGAATTTTTACACAAATAAATGTTTTGTTTGATATTGTAGGTTATGTAAATAACGGATATCTGTCAGGAATTAATGTGATCCTGTAATCATTACTGATGCAAAATGGAGAAGGTGAGTAAGGGAAGAATCCTGAAGCAGCACGACGACTTTTTCTATTATTTTTTCAACTGCATCTTTTCTCTATACTTGTCGGTTACATTGAGTAATTTGAAAGCTAACTAAATACAAACTCTGACTCCTCATAAGGCCACGGTATGCCCTGTAATAACAAATTACCCACAATCCAGTGCTAGTCAAATTCCATTTTCCACCTCAAATGCAAATAAAGCAGCATGAAACAAGGTGCAAAAATACAAGCAACCACAGGTGAAGCAGGGAAGATGCTAGTGACTCAGGCCTTACATAGTGACTCAGGCCTTACATAGGGCAGGTGGGGTTGTAAAGAGATAGTAGCATCCGGTGGAGAAGATGGATATTTACGTACAAATTTACGCATTTTATGGATATCTACATATTTGCTGTAGATAGCATTAAAAAGACCATAAATTGATCCTAAACAAAGTCGTATGTCCTATTCCAAACTGTCACTGGGGAACGCGTTTATTTAAAAAAGAAACTAAAATGTTGGTCAGCTAATCCTGCTGTGTAGCATTTAATGTTCTTTATTGTAACAGTCTCTAACAGTTTTTTTAGCCTTTCTGTAATAAAAATGCTTTTACTCAATAGTGATTAAACTGACTGTCGTCTTAAGCAACCCCAGGTGTCCTTAAAATAACATAAGCTAACATGCGGCATCACAAAACCTGGTAATTTGACATTTATCTTAACTGTGTTTTTGTTTACCAGAGCTGTTTGACTTTGCTTACTTTACCCCTACGCGAAATTCTGAGGTAAACACGCACGTCATTCGCTTTCCTTCTCCCCCAGCAAACACACAGGCCACATCACACCCCTGCACACTGCTGCAGCTGTTTGAGTCGGCTCAGGCTTCTCAGCTCCCCATCTGGAACGGGCCTCTGTGTTGATGAGCTGAATTTGGGCCCATCGCCACCATGTAAACAGGGAAGCGGGCTTAGGCACGTGCCAACCAGCAGGTCAAATGAGGCAGACATGTGCAAAGAGCTGTAGCATGAAAATGGCACGTGTGTTTGGAGGGGGGGGGGGTGCTTAATCACCTGCCCCTTTCGCCTGAACGAATCAAAGTGCTCCCTTTGTCATGTTCCAATAATCGACGATCACAGAAAATCTCCCCTTTCCTATCATAACAATTTACTGAGCGGGACCCACCGCCCCAGTCAGAAAACAGTACTGGTCGACCACCCCCACCCCCACCCCCCTTTT
>JAODUD010000040.1:28176761-28186801 GCA_026784285.1 Stomatorhinus walkeri | reverse complement strand
GGGACCACTGTGGTTGTCACTTTGGCCCCCCCCCCCCCCCCCCCGCAGATGTTTCAAAGACTTAATAAATAGTTATTAAATACAGTCAGAAAGCCATAGATAGCAAGCCAGTTAGGAGAGTATTTCTGGAGTCAAACTGCTTCAGCATCTCCTACATATATTTGGTATTTAGTGTAGTGATTATATGTGGCCAACAGGGGGGCCCAAAGCTCAGGGGCCCTATGAAAATGTGTGGTTTGCATGGTGGTAAACACTGCTACTAGGTGGCAGAAACTGGATGTGTGATCATTGGACGCCACTGCATGGGTCACAGGGTCCTCTAAAGGTGGCTCCCAGTTACCTGCCAGTCTGGGGGATGCCTTTGGTTCAGACAGTGCTCAGATTGGTTGGCCATAGAGAGTGCCTCACTCACCCCAAAGTCCCATCCAAAGGCTGTAGAAAAATGCCTGAATATAACTGCAGATGTGGGGGAAGCAGATGGAGTGTAGTTCACTCTTCCTGAGAGACAGCCTGAGAGTGTCCCCTGAGTCAGGAGACAGCAAAATGGGTCTCCAGCTCTCACAATGAAATGTCAAACTCATGCCACACAATGTCCACCATTACTGGTTTCAAACTGATGTCTGGAAATCAAAAATGGCACAAGATCCATCAGTTTTCCATAATTTTGAGTAGTCTTAATATGCTTACTCACTGAAGATGAAAATGTATGGTAACTCACAATGGCATGGAAGAGTGTTTGATGGGGGGGACAGCTTAACATTATAAACGTAAAGGTCTATTTGTTGGGGGATGATTAAAGCCAAATCAAATATTGGGGGTGTACACATCCCACACCCTTGGGAAATCACCACACATTATTGTGTTAACATGACATATTGAGTGACTTCAGCAATGGTTCCCTGTGCTTATTGCCAGACAAACTTTATGTTCTAAACAAATGGTCTTGGCTTGACACATAGAAGATAAACAGTTCAAGCTGCTGAAGCAGGGCTTGACCAAAACATTGTCATTTCCAGTCATTTCCTTCACCAATGTTCAGAAACTATAGTAATAAATAGGACATATGAACATTCAGCTAGATTGTGAGGTTATTATAGGTCATAAACGAACGTCAAAAAACAAAAACTTAAGACATTTAAAACTTCTCGGTTTAAAATACATTTGTCCTTTACTCTCTAAAGCTTTTTAGCTTTAGCAGATAAAGACAATTGCAATTAACAAGCAATTACTGTCTAGCCATTGAAAATTCTGTCTAAACAGGAACTCGAACTAGAAGAGAGCACCACATTTTGTTGTTGCTTCCAATAGATATTTTAGGAGACAGAAATTACTAGGCGAAGCATGTCTCATTTTCTTAAACAGATTTGTTACATGGTAGCTAGAGGTTCTTACTTCATTAACCCACAACACAAACGAGGCACTATTTGATGTATTATTTCTAATCAACTGTTTCTTCGGAACACAATATCTATTTACAATGATCAAGGGTATGGAATGACTGTGCAAAAAGAGGAAACGTGCAAGTGTATTTCACACCACTAGAGGTCAGGATTTCACAAAAATCAGTATGTTTCAAAGGTGACAAATCTGCCGTAATTCAACGCGTTTCAGTGTGTAGATTTACTTTAGAGGGTTTCTCATATATTAAATCTTGCTGCTAAGATGATAACTGTTGTTGTAGCCACTAGTGCTTGTTATCTAATCAGTTAAGAAAATGAACAAAAGTTTAATTCAAGCTTAAATATTTTCCCAATTATTTGATTCAGATTAAAAAGTCATTTAAAACTGGAATAGTGACGTGAAGCTTCCTACTATTAATCTTTATCATGACTGAAAACTTCACACGCATGTTTCCCATCCATCTGTCTCCCACTGCTGATCCAATGCAAGGTCAGCTTGGCAGAAGATCTGGGAGCAGAATGTCACTAATTCACAAGACACCCACGCAAACATGCAACAAGGTCAATTTTCAGATATTGGCCCACCTAAATCACAAGATTTTGGACATTTTGTAGAAACTCGTGTATAAAACTTCAAACCCTAATTTTCCATAAATTAATTTTCTGTTTTCCAAATTTTCCTCATTTGAAATCTGACTAGTTTTTCAGGGTGTTCCAGTATGAGATTTTATGCCCAATTCGTCCACCATGACCTGCAGCTGCACAGTGTTTGCCAGCCCGCCTGTTAATGTCACGCAGCATAGCATGCACAGCACAGTGTTCAAAGTCCTCATTTAATGGAAAGATCCTCCCAATTTGTACCCATCTTGTCTGGACATCACACTCATACTGTGACTATGGAGCACCTTTGGCAACCTCTATATCTTCAGTGAAAAAGAGGCAGAAAACAAACAATTCATTTCAACATTCTGCACTGAATTTAAATGCCTTCTTAAATAATATAACTATTATCAGCCCTTTACATCATCTATAGCTGAAAACAATGTGCTTCCATCATCTAACTGCTTGTCTAGTACAGTGTCACAGGCCTGTAGCTTATTCTGGGGATCACCAGGCAGATTAATACTCAAGAAGGGATACAGGTCCATCATAAGGCGAACACAAACGCTATCAGAGACACCAGCTCATCTAAACATGCAAACTCTACACAAAGAGTGGCATCAAACCCCAGAGGTGTGAGTCACCATTCATTCCCCTGTTATCTGAAACAGCATTAAGGAGCCTTAACTTTCTTACTTTCATTAGCCTGGGCCTGACAGGTCACTGGGGTTATAATACAACAGGTAGGACTGAAAATGAAAAAGAAAGAAAAAAACACTGACGAACTGAAGAATTTAATTGAATGCTTCTGAAGTTCCTGGACGAGTAAATCTCTCACAAGCAAGTGTGGATCCAGAACTGTAATAAAACACCTTGGTCCAGACTGATGGCTAATACAAGCCAGAAGGCATTTGCAGACCCAACCATGACAGCTAACAAGGTGCAATCGTCACCTCTTCGACAATGGAGGGCATTCATTTCAGGAAGGTCTTCCTCATGCATTCTGTATTGCACATTTGCTGCAGTGAATATACAAAATTACAGTATTTAAGATCCCTCTAATTCAAAGTCGTACAAGTGCTGCATCTGTACTCAGAGCTATGACTCATCGTTGTCCTCCGCTACCACTCGCTATCTAGACAAGCGGAAATTGCTCTGGCAGGGGAAAGAAAACTGGAGGGTGGCTGTATGTGAGCTGGATAAGCCTTACAGGGGGAGGAATAACGATGAGCAGTAAATATACGCGCTGACACCTTCACACCTACGCTGAATAGGCTCGCCCCCCCCCCCCGACCGACTGATGTCCCTTTGGCAGATGAAGGCAGTTAATGACAGAACAGCCTGATGGAACGAGGAAGCACCGGCATGTAGGCTAGCGGAGCGGGCAGCATAAACTAAATTCCAGTGCGTGACGTCATTCTTACCGCCGCGCTCCTGGTCTGTCGGTTTTCACGTGTAACGTAAGGTGGTCCAGGAGGATGTCAGGAAATCGACGCCGTGAACTTGTGAGGGCAGCGAGTGTGAGGGTGACGCGCTGCCAGAGAGGGAGGGCCCTGAACACCAGTCAGTCCAAGTGGCTCGATGTTTACAGCTATTAACTTAAAAAGCCTTGTGGGGATGTGAATGTGTGACAGCCGGCTGCCTTAATTGAAAGGCGGGGATCGGAGTCGACCTTAAGCGCCTTTCCTCAGCTAGACGGCTGTTTCTCTCACAATCACATCCTCCCACTGGGATTTAGGTGACAGAGAAAAAGTATATCTGCTTGTGTGAATATTTTTGCTGGAGAGTATGTACCCAATTCATGAATACAATAACACGACTTGGACTAGAAACATCAGTCTACAGGTATTTAACCACAACACCATGGGCATGCAGGAATCCCAATATGCTCCGAGAAATTACATAACAACAAAATGATAGGAAATCTCAGAGGTGTGGTTGTTTTTTGGTTCTGCTGGTGTGGGACACTTACGGTGACTCGGTGAACTGGAGCTTTCAGACAGTGCAAAGTTTGCTTAGGGTTGTTTATCCCAAGATGAAAAATGTCTCCCATCAACACCCACAAATTAGGTTTCACGACTGTGTGAAACACTAACGAATTATCGCCACCGGATTGTTTATCATGAACTAACTTTCTTTTTAAAGTGACTGATGATACGAGGTAGCATCACTGGCGAAGTATAAGCCATGCAGGTCTGAGTGTACGCCATGCTTCCCAGTATTTCGCAGTGTGAAGGACCACCATCCACAGGTGCTGAGAACAGTATGAACTTACAAAATATGTAAATATTTAGCTACTGATCAGTTTAAATTTACAATTTTGGTTTAATGGTTGAGACAATGTGAACACTTATTTGAGACATTTCATTATAATAAAGGCGATAGTGGATTTATTGCCATATTGCAAAAATGATTGTATTCATGTTTACAGAATCTGATATAATAAAATCCAGCTTTTGTTCAAGAGAAGAGTACACATTGCATCCTATAATGGAAATTCAAAATGAAAAGCCCCCCCCCCACATTACCCTAACCAAGATAAGCGATTATAAGATAGATTTTAAATACATTGTCATGATATTTGCATAGTAATGTGTTATGCTTTACAAGCACTGATATTCCACTCAGTTTTAATGCTGACTGAAGCAGTCAGCCCCACACTTTCTGAAGGACGTACTCTGCATGACACCGCTGTGAGTGTTAATAAAATCTTTTGTTCAAGAGAAGAGCACAGATTCCTTTGCTATTAAATGATTGACTTCATAAAATGCTACATAAAGCACAGTCTAAGGCTATTTCATTTTCATAATCTCTGTTCGATGACAATGAAATGCCACTACCATGGCCCAAAAGTCACCACGTCATTCCGCACCAGTGATGTCTGCTATTATCGTTCTGATGTTGCCACGGCAACCTCTCTGAGCAGACCTTGTGCAGACAGTCAGAAAGAAACCTCGCAAGTAGGCTCTGTTTTTAGCTGCAAACTTTATGCTTTTCAATCAGATTTGCACACGTACTGGAGCCATGACACATACGCACTTAGACACAATAGGCAGGAGATGACGGAATTGTTGCTGACGAATATAAGGGTAGATATGTTTAACCTAGAACAGGTAGGAAGAAAGTCTTAATGGTTCAGTGTGCCACAATTTCTGTAATATATTTTCTTGGACAAGGGGTTCAGGTTTTTCTTAAAATTTCTTGCAATTCTGATTAATAGTTCAGATGAAATCCAAAAAATTTCAGTTGAAGGTCAGAGTTCAATCTTCATCAGGTCTTCTTCCTGTCAGAGTTTGATATACCAAAATACTTAGATACGACATGATATCTAAACGTCATGATATCTAAACTTCATGATATTTCCTGATATTGAAACTCAAAAAAACACCTTCTGTTTTTCATGTGATGATAAACAGTCCTTATTTTTGGCAGCAGAGTTGAGATGAATTACATGGGCTAAGGACAAACAGCTATCACTGTCAGAGAGTCATAGAAATAGACATCCACAAATTTTCAGCCATACTCACCCCTGAAAATGAAACCATAATCAGTCTTATACCTGAGTCATTGGGCATCTTTATTTTTAGGGCTTTATACAGACATGGAGAGGATAGGTGGTTTTGTTGTGGAGATGGAATTTGCCTCATTAAAAACACCCTTTGGGTCTTTAAATATATATATTTTTTTGTGCGTGGTGCTAAATGAAATGGCAGGTCCATCAAATCACATCAGCGAAAGGATTTATTTAGCATTGAATGGCATTAGCATAAAATGTCCTGTTTTTCTTTAAGACTAAAATAAATAGATAAGCATGGACATGAAGCTTAAGTGGTTTCCATAGTAACATATCTACTACCCAGAAAAAAAGAAAAACAGTAGTTATATGTTTCCATGGTTCTATTCCATATGGTTTTTGGCAAATGAGTGTTTGTAAAAGAGCAGCGGGTTTGCCAATAAGCCCGCCCATCTAATCATTTGTCATTGTAACAGAAAATATACACAGAAAAGCCTTTTTATCCATTATATTTTTATGGAAAAGCTTTGTTTTATGTATATTTAAATAACAGACCAGTACAATTCCTTTGAGTCAACAGAGGTATCTCTTGTCATCTCTGTTTTGGTTTGTCTCTACCTCAATTTAGTCACCTTAATATTCTCTATCACACCTGTCTGTAGCATAGCCCCATGAGATTCTCACTTGAGATTAATGCGACACCGGAACACCTGCTCATTGCAGCTGAAAGACAGGTGTGTCGCAGCTGGAAAGCCTTTCATCGATGAGTAAATCAATCACGTTCTGTCAGTCTCAGTCCCCAAAAGGAAGTCGGTCAGCCGATTTCAACTGTGGTCTAAGCTAGGAGTGCGTGCTGGTGTGGTCTCTTGTTGGATCTTTGAAGGCTTTTTGTACATCACTGTTTAACCATCTATGTTTCCGTTATGGCACCAATATTTGCAGTTGATGCAGACTGCATTTGAAAGCAGCTGGAAAACCCAGTTAAACACTTAAACATTAAATTAGAATCTATCTATCTATCTATCTATCTATCTATCTATCTATCTATCTATCTATCTATCTATCTATCTATCTAATCAATAGTACAGTAACTGCAAAGCGTGAGAAAGACATCCTCATCGCACAGTAGGCTTCCCTTCACCCAGCGGCCCAGTTACATGAAGTTCTTCACTGAGATTTAAAAAAAAAAAAGTGTGACTGATTCCTGTTAATCCAGTCTGCAGAGCAGTGCCAGTGAATCGCACCGAGGGGTGTTCCTAGAAGTGCGTAAGCGTGGGGGGAGGCTGTCAGATATCTGCGCGGAGGAGGGGGCGGTTCTGAAAGTCGCACTGCCTTAGAATGTGTTTTGTTACATTTCATTGCAGGTCTGAGGTAGTTTGACCCCATGAAGCATCGGGTTTCTGCTCTGGCGTTTTGCCAGTTGATTTGAATCATTAAAGATTCAACTTTCACAAAGCTGAATACAAACTGGAATAAAGCAGATGTTTTAAGCCTTTTAAATGGTGTTCGAGGATACTGAGACAATGTGTGCATGACTATTAGTACCGGACTTGGGCAGCAGTAAATGAAATCCTGGAGTGAATTTGGCTGAAGTGATGTCAGTATGCATATTGCAGCTACATTGCATTAATCCAGGCTGAATACCTTATCTAATGCTACAGCGGTAGTTGCATCACAGCCACTGGCCACTGTCACTGTTACAAGTCTGTTTCCTTATCTGGTTTGGTTCCTGTTACCCGTTACACTCGATATCTCTACTTCCTCCTCCATGACTTCTGTGCTTTAGTATTTGTGGTACACTATCAAGCAGTACTGTCCTTTCACCTAGAAGAGGATTCTGGGTAAGTCTACTGCACCTGGGCCATAGTGATGTGGAATTATTTTACTTGACAGTGTGTAAAAGTTAACAAACAAGGTGAATGATACTAACAGTAGCAATAAGAGCTGATTTTCCATTTTACCGTTTATTGATGAAGAGAAAACTCAAAAAAGTATAAAAGCAAGAATAAGAGTCGACGACATGAACAACATGTGTGCATGCAGTAAAAAAGATCTTCAGTGTAAGAAACACTTATGATTATCAGCTCAGTCATACTAGTCTATTGAATGTTTCTTCCAAATGGCCCATATCGTTTTTAATAGGAAAAAATGTAGTGTTGCTCTTTACCATGTCATGTAAACAAGAATTTAAATGTGCTTTAATACGAGGATTCCCCATGAGGTAAGAGAAAAAAAAGAATCATTACAGTAATGTGTATCTTTAAAAATTGAGTAAAACATGATTCCTGGTTAGTAGCTACATTTTAGAAGCTGAAGCTTTGAAGAAGGCTTTTAAGAAAATACCACACACTCACCTAACCTTACACCTTAGGCAAGCTGTGTGGATGGCAAACGAGTATTTAATTGCAGTCATGCTACTGACTCGTACTGACAAACGATGTAACTGTGAATGTGAAGAAACCGACGGAATCACAGAACTGCTCAGCGTTAAATAACTATCTTCCCACAGCCTGGCTACGGTTCTAACTTTGAACTTTTTTTTTTTCTTTTCACCACATTACAATGTTTAATGAAATGCTTTTGTGGTATTTACCATTTGCCTGCTACTTGGGTTTGTACATCCGGTGAGTAATGCTTGATGTTGCTGATGCAGTTTCCAAATCCGTTCTCAGATACAGATGCATCCTGGGGGTAAGACATGGGAGGTTGGGTGTACCCAGCAAGTCAGGACAGAGTCTACTGGGAACGCGTGTCAGTGCTGTACTTGTTGCCACTATTGCACAAAGCAAACCAACAACATTTCTGCAGTTTACATTATCATTTATTTATTGAGCAGTTGTTTTCTGTATAAATTGTACAAATGAGGCAAATTGCACATCATGAACAGGGTTTTCCTCCTTCGAACCCAGGACCAGCACCACCTCCCAACCTCTTGAACCACAACCTCTTTGCAGTTACTGTAAAACCAGTCAAAAACATTTTCATCCATACATCCATCCATCCATCCATCCATACATTTACATACATACATACATACATACATACATACTGTACATACATACATACATACATACATACTGTACATACATACATACATACTGTACATACATACATACTGTACATACATACATACATACATACATACATACATACATACTGTACATACATACATACATGTCTTATGAGGATCTGAAGCCTGTTACAGGAGGAGTGGAGCTGGGGTACACCCCCTAGACTGCGTGTCGGTCTAAAAATGGCACTGCCAAATAATAATTAAATACTGGGATATGCCAGCCCCCCCCCCCCCCCAAGGTGCCCTTGAATATAGACAAAGTATTAAATTAATTACATTTTTGAATTATGATTCCTCGTCCACTTTATCATCAGAGAATGTAAAATCATCACTGCTATCGATTTTATTGATGTAATTTATACAAAAAATAACAACTTGTGGGCCAAAATCTTGCGTTTTACTGCGTTCTGTATTTAAGCCAAAATCTAATGAACTTCCTTCCTTCGGAAAGGTCAGAAACAAACTGAAGGCTGGTAGTGGGACTGAATGCTGTACTCAGTGGCACGACATCTGCGCTCTGCCGTTGAGGAGAAGGCCGGGGTTCAGAGCCGGCAAGCAGAGAGGTACTACGAGTTCATGCCGAACTCAAACTGTGCTACATTAAGGTGGGTGACAACATTCATAATTGTGTCTTATTGGGCCGGTTTCCCGAACAAGGATTAAGACTAGTCTTGGACTAAATTGCCGTTTCAATGGAGATTCACCATTGTAACTCAAAGCTAGTCTAGGTTTAGGCTTAATCCTTGACTGGGAAACTGACCAATTATATCATTTCAGTGGTAATAGTTATTTTAAAAAATATGTCCAAATATTTTTTATTCTTTATATATTTTAGGCATTGGTTTCATGCTACTGCCTGTTATATTCTGAAGTATCAGCTAAATGCAAGGAAGCCCTTCACCATTGCCAGTAGGCATTGTAAGCTTCAGCCTGCCATGCTAATGGTACAGGGCTGCTATTAAACTGTGGATTTAAATAATAAGCATTCTATTGAAAGTCAAAGTCTACTTTTGTGTATTTTCTTAGTCATTTTCTGTCTTGAATGTTTCCTGGTTGTGTTTTTCAACTGATGTATTTGTTTGTCCTGGAATATTTGTAAACAGTGGGATTCTTCAAATATTCTTTGATAATTTTTTTATTTCAACAGATATAGCTGTTTCTATATATTCATACACTTTGCATTTACAACTTATATCCATAATGTCAGCTGGCAAAATTCTCTTTGGCAAAAATAAAAAAAAAATACTCTTTTAATACTCAACCACTGCCCTTTCGCGTACAGAGAAATGTTTATTCTTCAGTCATTAGTGATCTTTGTCTTGTCAACATCATCACGTTTCAACATAAACGTTCAAGGTGAAATACAGAGACATACTGCACACTGTTTAGAATGACGAATCACAGTGCAGGGCCAGCGAGCGTGCGGCACCCACCCCCCCCCCCCCCCCCCCCC
>JAODUD010000040.1:28116139-28146425 GCA_026784285.1 Stomatorhinus walkeri | reverse complement strand
GATGGGGGAGAGGAGTCTGAGCAATAACTTCCCGTTATTTTCCACTCTCACGATCCCTTTTAACTGTGATGCGTGTTTAAGACGCTACATTTGTATTTGGACACAAAGGCAACATCACACTGTAAACTTCAGATTATGGTACATCAATGACAAAACAATTTGCCAATACATGACAAATTTCTGTGCCATTTATCACCCATTACAGCTAAAACAATGTCAATACAATAAATGAGGCTTCCTGACTGACATATGGCTGTTGTCTGTGTTTGTGGGGGCAGCTGCAGATATGTTTATGTCAGAAAGAACTAACTATCCTACCTGTTTGCTAGGAATTAAGCTTGGATGAGGATTTATTAGGCAAGAAAGAATGATACTTGTCATGTGTTTAGCAGTGACATAACACTGACTTTGTACGACTTTTATAGCCTATGCCAGATTTCTATGTATTTTTCTGTTCTTGTGATGCCCCATAAGGCACAGGGGAACGCATTGTTTTGGAGTGAGTGGCTTCTGTGCTCACGTCACGTCCTCAGTTATCACGGAACAGATGCTCCGCAAATGCTCATCAAATCTGGTCGGGATGAAAATAACAAGAATGGGCCCCCGAAGGCTGAACCTTAAGTCTCTTGAAAGTACTCCTTGATTCAGACAAGAGACATGCGTACGCTGCTTCCCCATAAGAAGCACTGTTGTTTTTGTGGTTTGCAAAGCTAGGTAACATAAACTGGTATTCCGTAAACAGATTTTTTTTCTGTTTTTTTATTCCCAGTCAGGGGCTGGCAAGGAGTGTGATTGACGCAAGCAAGGAGAAAACAGGACTGAAGGAGCCAGAGTGAGAGATCTCCCTGTGACGGCTGTCACCCGTCACCGAGAGAAACATGAAGTCATGCCAATCCAATAAATCTGAGAGCCTTCAGATCCCTCTTAAGTACAGCAGGGGGGCTTGTCTACACCTTGGGGCTAAAACCATGAATGAGTCTAAGCATGAGTCAAACTGTCGAAAGGAGAAGCAAAGTCCCTGGTACGTCCCAAGCATCAGGCCCAAAGCAAAGTTAGTCATGTTCATCTGTCGTGGCTCTGAGAGCTGTGGAAGCTCATCTTATTTCTATGTCATAATATAAGAAGCAAAACACACATACTATGAAATTTACTGAGCAACAGATGGTAGTCTCTCAAAACATGTGCTTTAAAATAGAATATTTTAAGGGTTTGGAAGTTTTGACACATCCTTCATTTTCCGAGCCCTGCTATATAGAGTATATGGACCAGCTTTCTGTAGTGGAAATATCCAAAGACCATGCCATTACAGACTTGCCTAGTGAAGTATGGTCTTGGGAGAAGATGTATGGGTACTGGTCCCATTCTGTAACCAATGGTCAACTTGTGATGGGACATAGCAACAAAACAGAAAATTCACTGCTTAAAAGACATCACCTTGGCCTCTAACTGCCCCAACAAAACAAAATTAAAGACGCATGGAGCCAAACACATACCTTTTGCCTTATGCTTTAGTCTGAATATAGCGTTAATGTATTTTTTCTCACCATGTCAGATATACTGTTTTATGCAAAATTCTGTTTCATTTCTGCCATTCTGCCTTCTTTTTTCCTCTCGCCAGCATAGATCTCTAATTAATCAGCTAATTGGCTAATCACTGATTAATGAGTAGCTTAAAGAAGTGCAATGATTTGCTGTCCGATGTTCAAAATGACTGCAAAGACATCGCCGGTCACAGTGTTCCTGAAGTCACGCAGTCTGGTGGCCACATTTCACAAAGGAGCGTAAAACAAGCCGCGCCTCATTTTTTTCCCCCTGGAGACATTTTTTTAGTTAAGAGTCCAGAGTAACCTACACCTTTGTAGCACAAGATTACCGGCGTATTACATCATTCCTTAGTCTCACGTGGCTACAAATACCACGCAGCCTTATCTGCCATACGCCCAGTAAAACACTTGGTGTCTCACACAAAGGGACATTCACAGACACTTCCACAGATTTTAAAGTCCACAATGAATATGGTTCAGCACATCTGTGATACAATCTAGACTGAAACCAGAGAGTCATCATTTTGCTCTCCAGCGCCATCTCTTCCTGCTCGAATGATATTCTGGTATTCTCTCTGAGATATAAACAGATGAAAGAAGCATTACAGCTTTCATTTCAGCTCTGGACTAAAATGGGGAATTTCCAGGCCTTCATACTGATTAGTAATTTACATCTTCACCAAGACTTTCTAACTTGTAAGGCCCTTGAACGTTTACTTATCTCATTTTCACCATTCCTATTCCATTCCAGTTCTATTTCACTCTATTTACAGAGAGAGAGAGTGATGTGAATGGTGTAGACCGGTGAGCTGAGAGACCTCACAGGTGCTGCACAAAGAGAAGGCAATAACTGTGAGTGACAGACTGTGGTCCTTTAAGAATGATAATTGACAGAGATAATAAAGCAGATTGGGATCTTAGTTTGGACTAGAGACCAAGGAATTGAGAGCTACCAACAGGCAATCTCTGAGTCAGTTTATGTTCAGGAAGCCTTTTGAGTATGGGAATATATTTAAGGGATTCATTTATAAACTGAAATGTGAAAGCAGTTTGCGCAAAACTGTGAATCAGTTTCAATATTTCAATGCATCAAATCTCAAATTTCTTCTGTTATAGGGATCTCCGTGTTTGTGTTAGTTGTACGGTTGATGTTAGCAATTAGACGCTTTAATGTTAACTTCCCGCTATTAATGGGCCTCGCTTGTGCGTCACTTAGGACAAACACATCTGCCAAATAAAGTATGAGTAAATGTATTTTATTTAAGTCCAATAAACCTCGATGACTTAACGCTGACGTCCAGCATTTTTAAACACTTCTCTAGCTCCTTTTGTAATGTTATGTGAAGCTCTTGGATGTTATTCTGATGAGTCCTCTTTCAATTATTAGTATTATATACTGCCATAGAAAGGGAGACAATTTCATGAAGGATGCCAGTATCCTGGATATTCACTTCTGTCCGTCCTCCCCCATGGAAGACCAGAAGTCTCATGGGCAGTTTTTACCCACAGGCAGTCAAGGCTTCTTGACAAATGTAGCTATACACTTAATACTGGTATAATCTATCACAATCCACTGATTAACACATATATTTTGCCTTCAATCTGGCATTCTACTCAGGCTAGTGTGGAGAACAGACTCATTGATGGACTTTGGCTTTGACCTAAATTATGGCTTACACCTCGCTTTTAGCAAGCAAGACCACTCTTTGTTGACCTTGGACCCCCAGTGGCTTTTTTCTCCTCGTTTGGGAGTTTTTGGTTCCTCTCCTCTGTTATCACCTGTCTTTCTTTATTTACTTTCTTTCTCTTTCCTTTTGCCTGTCTTTGTATTGCTCTCTCTAAATGATGGTGTAATGTATCAGAGCACACCCATGTGAAGCACCTTGGGGTGACTCTGCTGTGAAAGGCGCTATATAAGAATAGACTGAATTGAATTGAATTAACACTTTAATTATATGTGAATATGCTTTATTGAATAGCAAATGGAGCACACAGGAACTTTGTTGTATTATGTACACATGAATTTGCTATATATAGCAAACGTTGATGCCTGAGCTTATTGAAATATACATTATGTGAACAAGGAACAACTGTATAAACTACAAGGTTTTTCAGATGATCAAATTTATTTATGTAATTTATACACCACTCAGCTAACAAACTCTTAAAGACATAGCTATATAAATACCAGAGTCTCATTTTACAAGACACTGGTTCACTAATTTTCAGACAAGTCTAGACAAGCCTGGGTTTGGTTCCCAGGTCTTTGCCCCAGCACTGATTTGCTTTCTGTGTGTTGCGACATGCAGTATTTGTTTAATCTTTCCTGTCTCCTTTAGCCTAAAGAAAATGAGAGCGATAGAGATAGTGAGATCAAATGCATTTTATACCCTAACACGTGAGATGGAAGTTGGGAGGTTGGGCAATTTATGGTGTGCAGTGAGGTCAGATGAAGTGAGACTGTTGCTGTTCCGCTCCAGTACTTAGAAGAGGTTTAATGCTTACAATAGCATTTTGTTATCCATTAAACAAGTGCTCCCAAACTCACATTCAGCTTGAAACAGCAACTTGAATGCAATCCCATAGACACTGAGTATGTGCTTTTTCATCTGACAATTTCACCTCGGGACTAGACCTGCAACAGTGAGGACAGCACAGCTGGGATGAGAACAGGGTTCCCCTTTAAATTAAACAATGAATCACAGGTTAGTGCCCGGGGCAAAGTGAAATGAGCCAGTCACAGGTGTAACTTTGTAGACTTTGATGAGCACCATGATAAATGCTGTTCTGGGCTTTGACAAATGTTTTGTCTCAATGTCAAATTACTGCCACCTGCCTCCAGTCTTGACATTACATTTTAAAGACAAAATAAAAGCACTGAAAAAGAAAATCAAATTAAATGTAGCCAATAACCAGTCATCTGAAATTCACTGTATATTACTGTCAATAACAGGCTACCAAAGTCACATTACCTGTCCACAAACTGGACTTTGTCTCTCCATGTCTATAACTATGTTACCATGTGAATGTTTAATTGAAGGTTATGTGGCATTATGATTAAGAATTGGTTAAGTGTTGTAATGTATATACATTGCATATTATTTTATTCTCAGATTGTACACTTCTGTGCAATTTTTATAGCATGCATGATGTTGTTTATTCTGCTTAGTGGCCTAGCCTGACTATGAAATTTATGTTTATTTATTAAATAGGGTGTTGTCATTATTTATTTTGTTGACATATGACACATTTACTTGACAAGAATGGCATCATACAGCAAATAATATGAATTCCAAATATTTCATTGCATGGTTATCCTTGTATAATACTTTCACAATTATTTCACAATTATTTGAATCCAGCAGGCACAGCTGTGTCCCTAACCAAGGTGTTTCACCAATGCAATCTCAATATCAGTTTAGCGATGTTAAACATTTTGAGGACACAGAGCAGACTGATGATGTAAGATGTTATGTAATGCAAATTTTGTGATGTGGATCAATCTCTGTGTTTGGCTGGTGCACTATTTCCAATTTTATCTGGCCCTTGGCTACGCGTAACCTAATATTTTTTAGGCATCACAGCAGTGCTTGATCAGGACATTGTTATCAAATACTGACAACATGAGTGACAAGTTCTTTTTAATCTTTAATAAAGGAATTGCTACTTTGTCAAACCATTTCATGATTTTGGACTGACAGATACAATGACACACTGTAAGTAGCAAGCCAATAGTAACATCCTAAATTTGCTACTCAAATTTAAGACCAGACCACAAGGGTGGAGGAGAGAGAACTGCACTTGAGAAAAGAGATACCCCGTGCTGTATTGGGGTTTGTGTACGTTCAATCGTACAGGACATTACAGCATATTATTCAAGCAGATTCATTCACATCTAATGTAAACTGTAGCTGATTGATCCTACTTGTGTAATGCAGCTTGATGACCCAGCTGCAACACCCAGAAATAGGCACTGCACACAGATGTTTCCATCCACACAATGGTGCACATTGTGGCCTTCACCCTTATGTTCAGTGAATATCTCCTTTAATACAATATGAAACTTAGATCCATAGCTACAACTGCTATAACCATACAGACTGTCCTCAACTTACAACCTATGTGAAATTAAGTAAATATTTGTAAAAATTAATTTTGGCCCACGCACCATACGATAGTTGCTGTGGGAAAATACTGTAGCGGATGGCGATGTGACCATCCCAGCCTGACACACATCTCCCAGAATAATTCTCATGCCTGGGGGGCAGCATGTGGCTCAGCAGGCTAAGCCTCTGTGTCTGTGACCAGAAGGTCACTGGTGCCAACCCAACCCCAACAGAATTGTTCTGTGTCTGTGGGCCCTACAGCAAGACCCTTAACTCTCAGTTCGATGGCTGCCCTTCACTGTCAAGCTTGCTCTTACTTACATGTGTGTCCTGGGGCACTACATGCAGTAGACAAAAAGCAAAATTTCCCACAAGGATCCACAAAGCGTCATCATTATTTTCATTATCAAAACTCAGTGCGATTACCTTATCCCGATTACCTTATCCCGATTACCTTATCCCGACATATGCCCATTTCAGTGTACGACCTGTCTGTTGGCACAGTACATTATTCGTAAGTTAGGGACAGTCTGTACTACCTCAAACAACAAAGTATGCAGACACATTTTTTGCATCTCACACCACTGAAGATGTGAATATATAACTGACCTTCCATATCCTCTGTTGCTGTAGTTTTCATTCTGTATGAGGTTTCTGAAGAATATTAACATACCACGTGTAGGGTGGCTGCAACTCTAAATGTCTAAAAGGGTTTTTCTAATATATTTTTTTTAATAAGGATATTTTGTCTTTTCCTCATACTCATACTCAAACTGGTTTGAGGATGGAAATAACTGGAAAATAACTGGAACCTGGAACCAGTTACATCCTCTCATTCACTGTTTCTCATCCATAGAAACAGGGCCTGTGATTTATCTGACTTGGTTGTCCCTATTGCTTTGCAAGTCGCTTCGTATATTGGAAAACCATTGAATACAGAAACTACTTAAAATATAAAAACGTAGATGAATTTAGAGAAAAACATCAGTGGTGACGTCACTTAGTGACCCTGTTTCCTTACCAGTCGTAGGATGTGAGCTGGAAACCAAAGTGTCAATCTCCTCTTACTGTCCTTGTTCTCGCAGCCGATTGTTCCCAGCGTATCCGCTTACACAACATTTGGAAATAATAGAATATCCGCTGGGTGCCGGGAAAATTTTGTGGTTGGAGATTGGAACAACGTTTACATAACTCTTTTTGCTGATATTTGTTAGCAGGAGCAACTGCTCAGTAGCATTTCCAAATAATTTTGCGTGTCCAGCAGAGTATTTTTTCTGTTGACAGATTAGAACAGACATTATGCCAAAATCAAGTGATAGAATTTTGAATTATTAACAGGGAAGAGGTTGCTGCCCAGGGAGGACCGTGTCTTCTTACTTCCAGGCCTGTGGTCCTGCCATACTTACATGGGATTCCTCCAGGTACTGCGGTGTCCTCCCACTGTCTGGACACGGTGTGTGTGTACATTTCCCTGTGATGTCCAGAGTGTTCCCTAGCATGAGCAGAATCACTCCATGTGACATTTCCTTGCATGGCTCTTTTTTTATAATTGATTACAACATGTTTAATATGTCATTTGTTTGACGTTTTATTCATAACTAAATTGTAGCTTATGGGCAAGAAAAACACAAAAGGAAAAAAATGCAAACACACATAAATGGTCTAGAAAAAACACACATACTGTCACATCTGCTTAGTTCCTAGTTACCCGCTCGACCCTTCTGGCCACGCCCATCACCAGATGACTTCAGTTCTTTGTCACCCATACCTGGATGCAGTGTGTTTACGCTCTATCTCTTCAACGTCTTGTTGCTCAATCTTGACGTCTGGTCCTACCCACTCGGTCTTGATGTTCTATATTTTAGTTTGCCTTTCTGACTTTACGATTCTCTGTCTGTTCTATGGTCAGGCTCTGTGACTCACATTTGTTACATGGTTTATAGTCTTCACTTAGTTTCTTTGCTGCTTTCTGGTGCAGCTCTGTGTCTTGGATCCTGATTACCACTCACTTCAATATGTCATTTATTTCCTTTCTCTTCTCACAGTCAGTGCCTCACGGTCAGTGGCCCAAAGTCATGTTAGCACTGAGTACTTGGAGGCATGCCAGCTGACAGGAGCGGACAGGCAGGCTGAAAACCTGGCAGCGACAGTGTCCTTGCTCGGGACTTGGGTAATATATATTTTTTGTAACTCTGTCATGTTTTTGTGACATATACACAAATACACACAAGCATATAGTTATAGATCATAACGTTTTTTGCTCAGTGCTTGAAGTCCCCAGAGAATGAAATTCTCATCATCCCCTTCATCCCAGATGGCGAGAAAAGAACAATTTTATGTCTTTCAAAGATCAGTGCACTACATTGTTATAAACCCATGAATATTACTCAATAACAACTTGTACTTTTCCTTGTAAGTAATCAGAAACAGCGCATTTTCTCACTGTGTAGCATAAATTCTTCATGTTTAATTGATTTTCTTTGTAAAAATGATATGGATAATGACAAGACCTTTGAGGCTTTGCCTTCCAGTGAATGCTGTACACACCTCCTGGTTGAAAATAAAAACATTTGGTTTTATGTTTCTCTGAAAGCCCACCAAAAGTACTGTAATTAAAATGTTTTTTTATGGACCCATAATGCTTATAACCTCCCTCTGCGGGTGTAAATCATGGCCAGTTAGCAAAGTAAACCCTGGTTATGGTAACCTCTCAAAATAAGGCTCCTATGAAGATTGCTCATCTGAATAAAGAGCTATAATGAGTGACAAAGAATTCCCCTCACCAGAATGCATGTGTCATGTTAGCAGTTAAATTGTTTTCCCTTCCATATAATAACGAGTTCACCTCCTCTTGTACTCCTACAAAGGACGAATGAAATTTTCATCGACGATAAAAGCCTTCAGGACTGAGGGATGCATATTGCGCACTGCATAATTAATGATGTAGGGTGATGCTTTGGCATTGCAGATGACTCTCCAGCCTGTTTTTCCTTCGTGGGAGTCATTAGGGGACCCAGGCGTGTCATGCTCTCAGATGTCTCTATAACACAAACTCAAGAAGCTGTTCCTTCCCAGAGTGCCTCCCTGCCCATCAACCTCAATGACTTTCAGCCCGCCGGAAATTTCAGAATCATAACTCTTGTCATCTCCCCACTGACACTAATAATGTCCATCTGTGGCAGATCAATGAAAGGACAACGGCCGAGACCGTTATAAAGGGCCTTTCAGCAAACCTGGGAACTCAGCAGATGAGTTTAACCTGGTCTGCTGATTTTACCTTCTTTCATGTGTGAAAAAGATGGTTAAAACCTCAGGGAAAGCATCGCCTTCTGCATGGCCACACCCATGCTAATGTGGAGTGGTGTTTACTTAGCAGGCTGACCAGTGTCACCAGTATCAGATGAGTAATCGGGGATGCTTTGTTCTGTCATGGCCCATTAACTCTTTTTTTATTTGTATTGATTTTCAGATAATAAACCGCTGTTCTCTGGAAACAAGGAGAGTGGAGAGTGTGTGTCACAGAAGGGTCTTCAGATAAAGGATTCAGTTCTCCATGTCAGTGATGGTAATTCCTCTTCCACCCGCATCCTTGATTAGAAGTGTCCTAGCTACGTCTGGGTGTGCCTTTTTGTAAATAAACTGTGCATGCATTGCATCAAAAAGTCCAAGAGATTCTAACTACGAATGCCATTCAGATTAACAATTGGTGGGAATGTCCAAATGGAAGATATAGTCTCAGTTTAAAAAAAAATTGTAAGGTTAGTTTGGTGCAAACATGGTTGAAAATCTATACATCCATAACCTATACATCCATGCAAGTTTGTTACTGGTCTAAGTGATCATTGTGTGAGTTTCCATGCTAGTGTTACCTGTGTTTTCAGACCTATTACCTTATTTGACTTTTGGATTCTGATTCTGCTATATTTACACTCCAGTTTGCTAAGGTCTTGACTATTTAATGACCCTGAGCTTGGATTCTGTCTTTGTTATTGGCAAAATAATTCACCATGGATCACTCTGGAACTACACCTCAACATGAGAGATACTTCTACTTCTTGAGGTAGATTCAGTGGAGCTTCACACTGTCTCAACCTACCAAGAAGAAACCTTGAGTGACATGTTCTAACCCATTTGCCAAGGTTAGTTTCAGCTCCTCCATCAACACCACACAGGCACCCACCAGTTACATCATTTATACCAGTATTTCACAGCCCAGGCCTCAGGGAGCCCCAGACAGTCCACACTGAATTCCTAGTACAGCTGTGTCCTATTTGGCTGGGAGCAGAGAGGGATCAAACATGTGGACAGTCTGGGGGTCCCCGTGGACTGGGTTCAGAAATACTTATCTATACCATCACTGGTGCAGCAAATTCCTACACCACCATTGCATTGCCAGAATGGTATGATGGGAATCCTGAAAAGTGCAAGAGATACCTGGAGCCATTGTCTCCTGCAGATGGAGAATAACCCTGAGAAGTTTAACACCAACACATAGAAACATCTTGGGCCGTCCCTTTGACACTAGAAGAACCCTGTTCTGTCTTCTGAGTCCCAGGTTTCTGAGCATGTTCAGAGCCTCTGCCCTGTCGAGTGTGCCTCAGAGACAGTTAATTCTACTCATCCGAGTTCCCTTTAACGCTGTTTCAACTCTCCCGCTTTTCCCTTGTTAACTCCAGTGCTGCTGGTAATTTGACTGATGTTCAGTTAAGAAGTTAGAGATTCCCTTTAATCAGATCAGTCCTCCCCTTTGATTTGTGCTTGGCGGAAAACCCATGAGATCAGGTCTCATTTCGCAACACACCGTGACTGTCACCCTGCAGGTACGTGTCTTGCATGAAGAGTACATGCAATTCTTAGTGATTAATTCACCTCGAGATTCCGTTGTGTTAGGACACCCCTAGCTGTATGAGCATGATGCAATTTATTTATGGAATAAAGGGGAACTAGTATGCTGGAGCTCCCGCTGCCTTAAAACGCTACATGTCTCTAAAGTTCCTAGGGAAGGGATCCCATCCAGCTAACAATACTTTCAGGACAGTGTGGTGAGAGTTCTACAGTAAGCTGGATGTGAGTGTGAGCCTGATGTTTGGATACCAGCCCCAGTCCAACAGGCAAATTGAATCAAGAGCTTTACCCATAGTTCTATCAGTACTGCACAACCAATCAGGCCGATTGCTGGGGCAGAGTATACGCGAACTTGTGCGATGCACACCTCTCTACGGTTTGTACCCTTCCAACGTGTCGTAGGGTACCAGCCTTCATTACCATATCACTGCGGGCAGTGCTGTGGGCGCAGCCTCATTCAGGTCACAACACTTTCGTTGGGAAAGACTCACCCCAAAACACAGAATTAGTTCCTCCTAATGTTTTAATTGTTACACTGTTTTAGCATGTTTAGGATCATTGTTATGCAGTAGAATAAAATGCATTACTCACCTACCCTTGAAGTACCCTATGCAGTACTAGCTAAGTGTACCTAATAAAGTGAACATTGTGTGCATCTTCAGGTATCAGCATTTGTCTCTTCCATGATCCTGACCAGAAAAGGAAGTTAGAAGATATGGATATTTGGATCAAATATCATCTTCTCCAAGCTGTATTGCACGTTATAAAACTGTTTAGAAAGTGTAACTAAATTGCTAATCCATATTTAAAGCTTTGTTTTCAATGTATTCATGTTTCAGTTCCCTGAGTGCAGCAATTAAAAGCCATACTTAGGAAAGGTGAGTCCCAAATGCAAACGCTGTATTGTGCATATCGTACCAATTGTTCTTTTGTATCGAAAATATCCAGACGGGAAACCACAATGGACAGATCTGAAGCAGAAATAAGGGAAGGGCGAGAACTGAATGATCTTGCATGCTTACTGAGCACACAGAGTTCCTAGATATGGGAAGGTTATGATGCGTGATGCAAGTGTGTGTATTCATGTATGTAATTTAGTTTCTCTGTTTCCATGTTTAGCCTTAGGGGACTTTACAGTCACTGGACACGTCACCGGTGATGACTTAACTTGTGAATTTGTGCTCTCCAAAAGTACAATTGGCATGTAGCATTACTTGTTTAAAGTTTGCGTCTGTATGTTTCTCAGGTAATGTTCACATTGACCGAAACTCCTGAACATTTTTCCAAAAACAAGGGAAAAGCTCATAATTTTGATAACATGTTAATAGGTTTTTTGAGCAGGTTTTATACTATTTTCAGAAACGTCTTGCACGCAACGTTCACCCAGCTTAAGGTTTCAATGGACAGGTTTGTGCTCACTAACTGGAAAGTCAATGCAAATGATGTTACATGGTTTTCCTTTTAAAAGAACAAATTTGATGTGAGCATGCAAAGCGTGGTAAACCTCATCTGTTTGGCTTTCCAGTGAAGTACGTATGCTGGCAGGCAGAAAGACAGCGCTGTAGTTCTTTCTGGAGGATGCCAGTAGAAAATATGAATTAAACCTTTCAAGGCTGCCCCAAACACCACTTTTGAGAACGTTTTGGCAGTCTGTCAAAATGCACTGCTTTCTGAAGTACAAAGATTGAATGACAGCATGAGTCGACAATTGAACCAAATTCCTTTTTCATTCATTTTTGACATTCCTTCTATATAATGTAACTAATACAGCTTTGGGGTATAAATCAAACGATCCTCATAATGGCAACCAACCCTAAACATTACATAATCTAAAATTCTTACCAAACTTATAATTAAGAAAACAACCAGTATTCTGAACAATTAATGAAACTTATTAATCTAATTATAGCCTGCAGTTGACAAGAATTTCTCCAGAATATAATAAAGTTAAAGAGATGTGACATGCAAGTCATTATTCATTATACCTTGAGGATTTTGATGTGTTCGTTAGGTTCACTGGGTAACCTGTAGGATCCATCAGTCCAGTCTCATCCAGTACAAAGAATTACAACTGTGGGGGGTAATAAACTGACAGGATGCAGGCATCTTCCTCTACATGATTTCCACCAGAAAAGTGTTGAAATGTCAACAGCAGCAGTCACCGAGGGTGGTTGGGTGGAGGATTATGGCAACATTGTCCTTCTGGAATTCGTTAACTACCCATTTTTGGCCCCGTGCCAGAATAGGCATGTTTACACACATTAATTGAAAGCTCCAAGAAAATATCGCTTCTGCGCAAGGGCGTGTCCAGGAACATTTTTGGTCAGCCTTCAAAGGTTCCCAACAGCCTGTTATGTCAATAGAGGTTCGATGGTAATTATTTACAAAATCAAAGGGGAAACAGTGGGTAAAAAATGGGCTCATGTAATTTTTGGGAGATAGTCATAAAGCTGAATGAGCATTTCAGTTGATCGAAACTTCACCAGTATTTGAAAAATGAAAAAAATGTTTGGCGTGAACTAGGGAGCACTCATAAAAACATGACATGCCCTGTTTATTCAGAAGGCACTCCTACCGACTTTGGATGCATTTTATAAACATTAGCACAGGTAATTATGTGTACTTGTACACACGCATGTGTCAAGGCCTCAAAATTAGCAAACTGAGCCCATCCATAACTCCAGGATGTCTCCATAACCAGCTGCCCCAATACATACTTTGGTGTTTATATGCATTTTTTTGCAGTAAGAAAACCATAGGTACAGTCCCAACTGACTAAGCTAGCCTTTGTCATGTGCTTTCATTAATTGTACAATTCCAGAGTGCTGCAAACTAGAAAATCAAAGTCAGCTTGATTGCTCTGATTCTGTGGCAGGATGGATAATTCCAGATTTTTTTTGCCATATCCTCAACAAATTTTTCTTGATAAGGCTGCAACATTTTGTTACAAAATGTATTTTCCACGAGTCAAGCATCCTTTGAAGGGCGTATTTATTTATAATTGCCCCCATCCTCTCATAGAGATCCCTGTTCGTGGCCCGGTCATGTTGTCGTCTCGGACAAATCGACGTGCCATTTGTTACCATCTGTTACCAAGAGAAGTTTTTCTTGGTTGTTTTAGGTTTCATTAGTGAGTGACCTGTAACTTCATGCATGCCACTGCACTGCAACGTTTAGATCAGTTTAGTGCAGACAAGACAAGATTCCCTTTGAAATAACATGTTGGTATCCATGAATCAATTGATTATGGTATTTTTGCCAGTGTTTGCCGAGAGGAAAAGACCCATAGTGAGATGCCTGCTTTTCACTGCAGTTTCCATCTCTGAGTATCTCTGGACAGATTACTCTGCTGTTACTCTGCTGTTCCTTCTCCTGACCTATGCTGAAATCACAATGAATTTTCAGATGACTGAATTCATGTTTGAGTGTCTTTATATACAGTGATTCTCACAAAAGATATGACTATTGTATATATATACTTTGCTGTGGCAACGGTCTGTATAAGGCTAGGCAAAAATGAATACATTGTTTTAAGAGGAATAAGCATAACACACACACAGAAATGATAACTTAAAGGTGACTAGCGATGATAAAACTGGATGCTATCCTGAGAAGGCAACTCTGCATTCAAAGCGGCTTGGGGTGTGAGCAGGACAAAATCTGACATGTGCTAAAAGTTCGCTGATGAATATAAAGAGATTAGGGGGAGTAATGGTTCATGAATTCTTTTGGGTGGAGTTTAGAATGGGACACTGCAAGTTCATTTCCCTCTTTTCTTGAGTGTTATAGCTACCCTGCGTCGGTGCAATAAAAACCAGTGATATACATATACATAGTTATGTGAAAAGCAGACAATAGTAAATACGTTATGCATGGATAGCAATGTTCACTTCAGAAATGCTTTGCTCTTGGACTTATGATGTCATAAGAGTTACTGCCTTTGGTGTGGGAAACCCAGCCGCGTGTGTCACCAGTGCCGATCCCAGTTTGAGGAGCCGCAATGAAATGCGTGGTTGTGAGGCACCAGTGAACCTTAGTAGCAGTACAGTAGCATTTCATTTACTTTTTCATTAGTAGGTAATTGATAAATTTTCTTTCATTAATATTCTTCTGTAATATTTCTGTCGAGGCAGGTTTTCTTCTTCTCACTCTAAGATTTCAATATTTTCAACTTCATAGTGAAAGAAAAGCACAGGATTCTATTCTGTACCGTTTCAGTTACTTGCAGTTGTGTTGGAGCAGAGCTCCAGCTGAGCCTGATGGTAATAACATCTGGGAACAACATTGGTAGGGAAACATCTCCCTGAGGTGGATTATAATCAGGCACGTCAGTCACACAGTAAAATAACTAGCCAATTGACGCAGCTAAATTCTATCTGTTTAAACGTTTCCTGTGTATATTATATAAATGTCTCCCTGTATATTAATAGTGTGCCCAACTGGAGTTGGTTAGAGTAATTGAAATATTTGTTTTCTATTAAGTTGTCCTTTAATTTTTCATGATAAACATGTTGAAAATTGAGAATTAGTTTCTTTTTTAACACTCACACTAAAACTGAGTCACACTAAAGAAGCATTTAACACTCTCGGCTACACAGCTGCTCTTCCAAATAGCTTCAAGGCTGGTCTGTTCCAAATAAGAACATGGTGTCCACCAGAGTGCTTCCTGTTGGGGGCACTTCTCCGTTTGCTAACTGTAGTCATACAGTCAGATTCTTTACTACTTTATTGTCATTGTTGTTTCCACAGCAATGAAATTTAAAGGTGCATCCTCTCCAGCACCACAAAAATGAAACAATATACAAATTAGTAACAATAAAATGAAATAAATCCAATAAAAAAACAAACAGATCAGCACGATAAAGCAGTCATTCCTCAAAGTTACAAGATACTGCGCGTTTCACCTATTGCACTTGAAAATATCAGACTTCTGAAACATCACAACAGATTATAGGTTTCAGCTCTGCTCACCCCTGCTTATCCTTGCTAAAGTCAACAGGTAGATGTTAGAACCATAAAAAGCTGAAAGATTACTATAGTTATATGAGTAACAGAAGCTCATGCAGCCAGAAGCTTGCAAGCTCAGATCTTTCTGTCAGTGCATGCTCTCACTGCTATTCCCTTAAGCAATGTGGATCTCTTAAATCCTTCATGCTTAAATCCTAAACCGCATGTATGAAAACAGCATAAATCATTTAGCAAAAGTCCAAAGACCTTTGGTATGAGATCACCAGCTCAAAGGGGCAGAACGCCATGATACAGGAAACCCGCTCGACATAAAGCGCCGATTTCCTCCAGCTCTGCTCTGACAGCCTACATTCCTGCCTTCCCACGACCCACTCCCAGGCCGTGCCGCCCGCAGCATGCCAAGCTGTCAACAATTTTGTTGCAAGAGACTTGCAAAAAATTCCAGGTATAGGTGTGTGGGATTTTCAAAGGACGTTCCGCATTTTTCTTGCACAAGAGCAGGGAGTCACTGGCTTGTAAACTGTGCAATGAAGAAACTGAAATAGTTGTCTGAGATAGTTGTCTGAGAGCTCTCTCCACTCAAATTATATAAATAAATAAACAAACCTACAACCCAAGATCTAACACTGAATGCATCAAAATATACTTTAAATAAATTAATTATAGGAGTATTGTTAAGTATTTAATATGTGCATAAGCATCCCATCCAGGGTGCTCCCTATGAGAACCTATACTGGACAAGTGAATGAAGACAGATGGACAAGAGGGATGGATGTATCACAGTTAAGGCATAGACCTTATGTTTCTGTTTAATTTTTTTGTGGTTTCATGGTTGGTTCAGCCCCCCTGTGTCAAATGTATGGGGAAATTATTCAAATTCTATTGGCAGAAAACATGTGAAATGTGAAATATGTGTGTGATTCTTAAGGCTTTTTGTCCCTCTCTAACCATTAAGCGGCAGGAACAGCAACGTTGACTGACTCATGCCAACCATGGTTAAACAGTGACATATCTTCCCAAACCCACACTCCTCTTAATTTGTTAAAACAGGCAACATTCCTTAGGATTTGCCTCTTCCAGGCTATCTGGCCTGCAGATGTAAGGAAGGTCTCCCTCTCCGCACCCAGAAACTCGTTATTCTCCTGGAGCTCCTGGTTTCTGGAGTCCTGCCCTGGCAGGTCTGAGATCTGCCTCCTGTCCTATGAGAACTAAAACCATCTGTTTTTCAGGGCTGGTTAGCCCACTTTGCCCCATGACTAAGTCCCATTCAAACCTGGGTAGAAGTAAAGAAAATCAGTCATAAATTTAAGGTCAGAGTCAATATTGAATGTAAAGAAGGCAGACTATCTGGTTTGAGCTTTGCTGTGTGATCCAGTATAATGCAAATGAAAATCAAACAGCTGATCAATCAAAATCAAACACTTGTGACAACAGCGAATCTGTATGAGATAACGTGGGACTCTTATACCCTTTAAAGTTAATATTACAAGTTATATACCTATAGCTATAGATCTGAAGGTACGTGGGCTCTCTATAATTAAGTAATGAAGCCTTAACCTGTTTTCATGCCACCGTAAACGTTTTTCATGCTCAAGACAGACAGTGTCCTCATAAAATTACAATCTGTGAAGGAGAAGCCATGACATGAGCAAATGCATCCCGCATAACCACAAACATGACATCATCCTGTCTCCACCTCAGACCACCTTGCCACAAATGTACAGACCAACACAAATTCAAAAACATTTGCTAGGACAATCATTCCATCTGAGAAGATTAGCAAGCAGGCTTTAAAAGAACATTTTTGTTTATGTCTAATGTTCAGAGCATCATACACACTGCTCACTTTAGTGCGACTGCCAAGCACAAAGCCTTATCAAGGTCAAGACAAAGGATGTTCTGTTATAAACTGTACTGCCACACAGCTGGATTTTCAGTCGTCCTTCTACCTATCTCTGCTATTTCCTAGCAGATTGTTCTGATCCCGAATTCTCAACATTATACTGCAGCTTTTAAAATCATGTTCATAGGCATGAATATGTACATGTACACAGACAAATATACCCAACTTCACCGAAGTGATGCATTTCCAAATTCCGCTCCATCATAACTGTTATTCAAATCAGTCACGCCAAGCTAAGATGATTATCATAAAGTTGAAATATATAACATAAATACAAATGTATCCTTACATATATACATAACACTTTATGTATGCACAGTACACATTCTGTATGGAAAGAGGATAATGCTAATGAATGGTAGGGTGTTTTTAAGAATTTTGAGCATGTATCTTTGGCATATTCTGCTCATTTTCAAACCGCTTATACTGGTCAAGGTTGCAGTGACCTTCAGCATATTGCAGACAGCGTAGAGCGCCGCTTTGAAGGGACTCCAGTGCATTCCAGGGCACATACCTGCACGCATAAGGAGAACATGCAAAGGCCATACACACAGGCCATATCTAGGACTCGAACCGTAAACCCAGGAGACTTGCAGCAACACTGCTACCAATTGAGGAACTCTGATGTTCATAAAACATATTATAACTATCCATTCACCCACCCACCTGTTTTCCATAGCTGAATATCCAGTGCAGGGTTTGGCTGAGCCTTTACCACTGGGAACAAATTAGAGAACATCTTGGATCGGATATTAGTCCACTGCAGGACACAAAGACTAAGGGCACTTGACACCTACAATCCACCATGCTTTCTGTGGACAATCCTGCATTACAGATGGCAGTTCACTTACATTAAGCTCCTTCAGGATTTATAGGTTTCAGAATTATGGGTTCTAGTTGATGGCCAGTCATTGGAAATTGTTTCTAATTCGTGAATTTGCCTCACTGACAGTTAAACCACCCACACAACTGGGAAATCATGACTAAATCTCATTATCATTTGTTATTTTGTGTGCTTTGATCATGAGTATGGATAGAGGGAGTCCATGCAATCTTTCCTGGCCCATCTGAGCATGACAGCGACACGGAACTGGGAAGGACAAAACCCAAGAGTCCAACCACAGATAAAATAGGCAAAGTACGGGGAACATATGGGGATATTGGGAGCCGCTTTCAATGAGCCTGGATTCGCTGGCTAAGTCTGCATTTCTTAACAAACCCATGGTGCCAGTACTCTAACATGTGGCATAAAAATGACATCTTATTGACTGCCAGTGAGATCTATTCACATGTGTGATCAATGAATCACACCAGTTATAGTGCATTGTGTTATTTTTCAGAAGACATCCTGCGTTAAAAAAACAGGGTTTGCTGCTTTAGTTTCCCTGAAAGAGATGCAAATTAGTCAAATCAAGGGAAGAAGTCAGTGATTTACATTTTCTTTGTATTGACACTGTGAAACAATGAGGTTGTATAAATGATAATAATAATAATATCAAAAGGTAACACTTTACATTAACTGCACCTTCATAACGCATTCATAAGCAGCATGTGAGTATACCTTAACATGTCTCAAAGCATTGCATTCATAATGCTCTCAAAGTACAAGACATAAGACCTGTAATATACATTAATAACAAACATAATCATATAACCATGTAGGGTTTTTATTTATTAATGCATATTAAAGATGTGCACTAAATACATTATACGGACAGTATGAAGGTGCAGTTAATCATTACCTAATAATAATAATGTCACGTCCGGGTTAGGTGTCAGCGGCGTGGGACAGGCAGACTGACGAGCAGGCAGAAGTTCGGGGTAAATACGGGGTTTATTAGGGGAAATACAGGACATCTACGACGACTAAGCACATGACACTACACATGACACTTCAATGACTACTCTGGGGAGACGGATTCAGCCGTGGACTAAATACACAGGACAGGCAAGAACTGATAAACAACAGGTGAGTACAATCAGGCACGAATAGACAACAGGTGGTTTCCATCAGGATCGGACACGAGGTAACGAGGGGGGCGTGGCACACAGGAGGCTTGTACGGGTGGAACATGACAAATAATAATAATACTAGTTATTATTATTATTATTATTGTTGTTGTTGTTGTTGTTATAGATATGGTTTATAATGCACCAGGTAAAATAGTCTTCTGACAATTTTAACGTAATAATTTTTTAATAGAATAAACTACGGGGTCGGATGTGGACATCTTGGCTAATGACAGACTTATTGATCTCACTGCTTTGTAGTTCCTCATGTTTGTAGCCATAACCATGGGATGCTGGGCTAATTTTCTATTACATCCACGTTCGAAGGTGCTTACACATGGAGCCGATGAATCTGGCAAATGTGTATGTTCCAGTTCTGTGTTATTGTGGCTAGTGGCTATTTCAGGTAAGCAGTGAAACAACTTAAAACTGGCAGCAAAATCATTCAGGGGTAAGGGGTGTGTGTGTGTGTGAATTTCTGAAGAAATTAAGCGGGCCAACAAATGTGAGATGAATTAAACTTCCAAAAGTTCATAAACTTTTAAATGAAACAAGTGCTGAATGCAGGTTCACTAAAGAATATGTGTGAATAAATTGAACTAGCTATGCTTTCTAGTCTAGTCATTGACATGCTCTGTAATCATTCAGAGAATTTTGGCATTGGTTCACACAGTAAACAGAAACGTTTTTCTTCCTGACAGAGATGCCACTAACACAAGAGTAGTAATTTCCCAGCATAACAGAGCACAGAGTCATTCCTTAGGCTCCGCTGCACCCATGAGAATGAAACTGGGGCACGTGTTACCAGCAGGAGTGTCTAACTACAGCCAAATACTTCAGCATGCCTCTTGGGTAGGAGCACGTTCTGCTTTCTGCCTCTGACATGGGGAGATGCGCAGGGGGAAACCAGGGAGAAGGAGGAGATGGGGACTTGGCCAAGAGTCGCACATGTGAATATCATCTTTCAGCTAAATGAGCTGGAAAAAAGGTTTTGGGTTTAAATTAATGTTGTCAGCTCCAAAGTCCTCGCATTAAGGACCACAAGACTTATCCTTAAAAGGTATAAATGCATCATGCTCAAAAGGTCTGTGTTGCAGTTCTGTGAAAAATGAGGTTAAAGGCGATATGTTGTTCTTTTAAGATTCACATCACTTTGATTTCAACTAAAAATTAAAATAAATCCAGAAACTTCATGTACTGCACACAGGGTAGCTAAATATTGTGATTGTGTGTTGAAGGTTCGGTCACCGTGTCCAAATGGTCTTTGGTGTATGTGTTTAATTTTGCTTTCACCTGTACCAGAGCACTGACCGCTAAGTTAAGACGGTAAGATGAAGAGCCATTTTGTTTATGGGGGGGGGGGGGGGGTTGAATTAAACAGGCACACAGCCATGATTCTCTTCAGGTCAGTCATTCCGTTGTAGGAATGACCACAAAATGGTTGTGTAAATGGTTTACCTTTAACTATGTGTGGGGCAGGGAAGGAACCACTCAAAAGGTTTCATTTATTTGAAAAACGGGTACTTTATTAAATAAATAAATACTTCACTCCATAATAAGTTACTTTTCTTGTGTATCACAGAAAATATTCCTCCAATTATGCAGCGCCCAGCCCCAGACACGGCCAGGCAGTATGCATCGCAACAGTGTCCGCATGTCCAGGAGGTGACATCCCTCCCCAGCACGAAGAGATTGGCCCCGTAAGCTGTACAGGTGCTCTGCAGAGATGCTCCACTACTCACTGTCCACAAGTCCAGCTCTGGTGGGTCAGATTTCATAATCCCATTTTTATTCCTCGTTAAAATGCCAGGTCTGGAGCCAGCCCAGGATTGGCCTTCATCTTCATGCTCTTCCTCTTGCACTTTTCGTACCTCAGTCACATGACTGCATTTTCCATACTGCTAACTCAGTCCACCATCACTTTCTTTACAAGCACTTTCTGGATTGCCTAAAGCATTCCCTTTCACAGACATTAATTCAGCAGGAGAACATGAGCCATATTCCTTCCCGTTTTGTATGTCCGGATGCCTTAAATGTTCTTTCACAGTTCCATCTCCATAGATGGTGTTTTCATGGCACACTTTCTCCCATCTCATGTTGGTCCTTCGGGCTAAATCTTCCCCCGCTGCACAGTTCAGTTGCATCTCTGCAGGAGCATGTTCAAGGCGTAATCCAGGCGGCCGCGCAGCTCTGCCGAGCAGCCGTAGGTCAGCAGGGTGCTCAGGCGGAACGTGGTGGAGACGCGCTCTTTATTGATGTAAGTCAGCAGGTAGTCCCCTTGCCGGTGGCACATGATGACCTTGGTGTGGTCATGGTAGAAGTTCACCTGTTAATTAAAATATGCACCGTCAAAATAACATTCGCCTGGGAGGCCGCACACCTCAGTTTTTGAATATCAGGCCTACAAGACAATTAATTGGTTCTCCTGTGCACCGTCTGCAAGGACAGGCAAGGTGCACCAAGGTGGGGTCAGTAGTACCGTCTAGTCTTTACAGGTCATACACCAGAGTTATGGATAGGGGAACTAAAGCCCATAGCTACCTGGAAAGTGCCATCATTGAAGAGCATCATCAAAGCGCGATCCGACTTGAGCCACTGCAGCAGGTAGAGCCGGGGAAGGGAGACGTCTGTCGTGCTGGTCATATCACCACCCTGATTTCAAAAGGGGAGGGAACAAAAGTCAGAGGATGTCCCCCGCAAATGGGAAGCATAACTAAAGATGGGGAGGGGGGACAGGAGGCTCAGTGTGAAACAGGGAGACTTACGTCCATTAGGTTTTCCTCCATGTAGTGGGAAAAGTACTTGAGGATAGTGACCTGGCTCTTAAGTGTCTCTGGAGCATCAGAACAGGAGAAGACGGAGCACTGGCTGAGCTCAGCGTAGTAGTGGATGGTCCTTGGGGAGCAAAGACAAAATGGAGGGGAGAGCGGGAGGTCAGCCTTAAATGTGACACTGTACATGGTAATATCTAGGACATGCCAAGTCATTCTTGCCACTAAGCACACAACTGATTTCTCGTCCCACGTATGACCAAATCATTTCAGCTAAATGGTGAAGTAATACGTGCATTAGGAAAAATACAGGATTTACAAAATCTGAGACTGTAGCCATTTCCTGAAGCGTTAGCAGAGAAAAGAACAGAACGGCTGACCTACTTGTTGTCAGCCAGAAGGCTCATGTGTGTGCCGTTGTTGAAGAGCACGCCCACAGCCTGGTCTGACATCTGGTAGCCAAAGCCATACTTGTTGGAGTAGTCTACCCACTTTGTGACCCACTGAAAGTTGCTGCTGAAGGTCTCTTTTGGGATATCAGCTGGAAAAGCATAATAATACAGGAAATGAGTCCAGCCATCCCAGATTTAAGGGACTCTTGAGATCACTTGTAGCAAAGGTCTATCCTTAAAGAAGGAATTTCAATCCTTAAAACAAAAACATTTATCCAAGATGATATCTATAAATTGCAAGCATATAACTGGATCTCTTACCTTCTGGCATGTTTTCAAGACAACTTCTCAGGACGTTAGCCACAGAATCAGCCACACTGCCCATGGTGCCGTCTTCCAAGCCTGAAAACAACAGACATCATATCAGTCAATCTTTCTCAAATGTACACAGGCGACCAGCCAATCACTGGTACAAATGGCCAGACCATACAGAGAAATCCTTTCCAACTTACATTCACTGCTGCTGCTGCAACTGCCAAGGCTGCCCCTCACAATCATGCGAATTGTGTCTCGGATTTGTGGTGCGTTTTCCGTTGCTGTGGCAACAGGCTGAGTGGTCACAGGCACAGGGG
Organism: Stomatorhinus walkeri; assembly: GCA_026784285.1. Lineage (NCBI taxonomy): Eukaryota > Metazoa > Chordata > Actinopteri > Osteoglossiformes > Mormyridae > Stomatorhinus > Stomatorhinus walkeri. Next base: position 28,123,254 of record JAODUD010000040.1, on the reverse strand, counting down.
ACTTCCCATCCTGGAAGGAAGGACAGACAGGAAAATGGTGAGAAAGACGGGATCAGTCTGTTCCATCATGTTACTGTAGATTGCCGCCACCCCCCCCTGCCCCCCATTACAGCTCATTTGTGCTTCCCACCTCTTGGCGTTTCTGGCTGATGGCCGCTTTCTTCAGGTCATGACGTAGCTTGTAGATCTCTTCCTCCTCTTTGGTCAGCTTACCTGTTAGAGGCAGGTCACAAGCAACACATTACAGGCCAAACTGCAGCAACCGAGGACCAGCCATAACAGTCACCGGCAAAAAAAAATAAATCAATTCGGAAAAAGCCATTGACAGTGTCTCAGTGATTACAATTTTAGAAAGGGCTTTCTGGATGAGGATTCAGACACTCACTTATATTGTCGTAGTACTTTGCCTTCTCCTTCTTGCCCCCGAACAGGGCGGCGGCTGCCCGCTTAAAGAAATTCTTGGCAGGACTGGACAAGTGGAAATCGGGGACTGTGTGGCAAGAGCTGGACGGCAGACGCTCGGGTGTGAAGCCCTGCAAGAAGCCGTCAGAAACTTGTCAAGTGTGACCGTCACGCTGGCGATTACTCCACCCGAGTGCTGATGAGGTGAACACACGGACACGGCCGCAAGGCGCGCACACACACACACTTACCTGGGTGAAAAATTCATGCTGCAGAATGGCTTCGAGGCTGGGCCGGTCCTCTGGGCTCTTAGATAGCATGTTGGCGATGAGTTGCTTGGCCGTGAAGGACAGTGCAGAGGGCAGGGTGTATCTAGCTTCCCGAATACACCTGTACGTCTCCTTTAGGTTGGTGGTCTCAAATGGAGGCCTACCAAGTAGCATTGTGTACCTGCAGAGAGACACAGGCCGTTCGTCCTATTCCAACGGTAACATTCCCAGAAGCCGACACATGACACTTCTGTCCACCATCCCTCTGCTGCATTACTTGTATAGGTAGCGTGCGTTATTTAGGAAATCATGCCAACTCCGGGCTAAATAAACTGAACTAACTGAAAAGTCACAACTCAAAATTTAAACAAGGGAATAGCATTATCCGTTTAATAAGATGTAGTTAATACTCACATGACACAGCCCAGAGCCCAGATGTCGGACTCGCACCCGTGTCCTTGCTTGTTCAACACTTCAGGAGAGAGGTAGTTGGGTGTCCCACAGATGGTCTTGCGGCGGTCGCCCAAGGGCTCCAGCTTGGCAGCCAGCCCAAAATCCCCCACCTTCAACTCCATTGTCTCATTGATGAAAAAGTTACCTGTGAAAATGCAAACAAATGAGTCCCTATAATCCACTGTCATTCATCAATATGTGAAAACAGCAAAACAATGGAAAAATTAAATTGAATTACTCATCAGTTAGGAAGTAGCGGTAGAAATGCTTCACGTACCTAGTTTAAGATCTCGGTGAAGAATCTCTTGGTCGTGCAGGTACTTCATCCCTGATACAATCTGCCGCAAGAAGTATCTCACCTCGGGCTCCGTGAGTATTTTTCTGGCTTTCAGGATGTGAGCCAAGGACTAGGAGGAATCAAGATACAGCCACTGAGGATATTTGGACATCCGGGACAGTCAGTCGATTCTGATACCGAGTCAATGTAATCTGTGCCACAGTTGTTGTACTACCGATTACAAACTGGACTGATTAAGGTCTGTCATTTAAATGCATTGCATTTTTTGTCGAAAGAAAACGACTCATTCAAAAGGAATGAGCGAAACATAAGGGGTAAAAACCATGGTAAAATCTAAAGCTTTTCTTGTGGAGGCCACTCACCCGTCTGCTGCAGTATTCCAACAGAATATAGATGTTTTCTTTATCCTCGAAGTGGTGGTAGAAGTGGACGATGTGTTTGTGCCGGAGAGCTCTATGAAGGTCAATTTCACGGTCAATCTGCCAACGAAAGCGACCTATCATTAACTGACTTATCACTGGCCACGACACCCAGATATAACACACCAAAACCAACATGTAGCAGCTGGTACCTTTTCCCGTTGGTGCGGCTTGGAAACACGCGCGTGAGGGATGATCTTTGCAGCATATATTCTGTTGGTGGTCAGGTCGGTCAGCTCGTAGCATTTGGCAAAACCTCCCTATAAAAAGGACAGACAACACGCCACGGTTATGTTGATTTTCGTTGTATTATGAAATGCGCTGTTTATAACTCAGCAGGTTGATCATATTTGTTAACTCGTGCCCTTGTCAACGATTAAGGTCTTTAAAGAGTACTTGTCTCAATACAATAAAATAAAAACACAATTAAAGTGTTTGCCATCTTTGTAAAAGGCGTTCTTTTCTGACGAAACACGAGATTTTGTATGCTCCATTATGTACATTTATTTCCAGGGCAATTTACCTTTCCCAGAACTTTTCCACGGCAGTACCGTCTCCCTGTCACGGAATCCGTGATGATCCTCGACATCTCAGCTTGGACGTGGCCAAGGTCCTCCGCTTTCTTTCTCTTAAACTCACTGGATTTATTCGGGGGCTGCTCACACATTTTGTTGTTCGTCGCTATCTGATAATTGGTATTCCTCAGTACGTCCATCCCCAAAAACTCCCGTAGATCGGACTCCGAAACCGTGCGGAAAAGGTGCGCTCCCGTCTTTTATACAGCCACGTCCGGCCCCTTTGTCTGGCCGTGTGACGTCAGCTCCTCCGAGGGATTCGCTCTTTCTGCGTCTCTGAATGAAAACGTACGTAGTCCTAGTGCATACAGAGAAACATGAGAAATACTAAATATGCAGCCAGGGGTTACTGTTGAACACAAAGCTACTAAAAGAAGTATAGAAAATATAATTAATTAATTAATTAATATAAGACACCCGTGAAGCCGGGTTATGCCTCATTTGCTATAACAACAATAATAATACGTTAGATCTGTATATCATAAAGAAATATTCCATTTAAATAAGTTCTGACATAGTGTGATCGGTTCCTAATTATGGTTTGTAAATTTGAAGAAAGCAGACAAGCGCAAAACTGTATGAGGGACACGCCGCCGTGTGGTTGGCCATAGAACTGCTATTCTGCTTTGTACGTCAACCCTGTACTACAAGCATCCAATGAAATCGTGACACACGGAATTAGACATACAGTACATATGAGGGCCACATTACTGTAATAGCTAATACCCTCTGAGAATGATTACTTTTCTTATACTGCAGTGCAGACACAAAATAATATTTTTCACCCCACAGTTTTACGCCAGAGAATAAGGTCAGAAATTACTACTTGATCCAAGTTCAGACTCTCGAGCTGAAACTTATCGCCATCTTGCGGTCAATGTGTTCTACTGCAGCCCACCTTACGTTTTTCTTTTTTAGAAAGACCTGCCTAAGAAAATAATAGATACGTATATCAACATCTTAGTAAACTTCAAGAGTTGTGATTCTGTGCAAATCTATCAACGAAGATAAGGAAGAAATAGTGACGTCATGAAATAATTGCGAAATGAAAATAACAGTACTTTCAAAAGCTTTTCCTACACGGAAGAGAGCGAGGGGGCGTGTCGAGATTTTTTGAGATCATAGAAAACAGTGAGCTGATATTGACCCCCAGTCATTTCGAAAGTTTGTCACAAGCCAGTTTAGACTAATTATACTTCGTAAGAGACATAAAGTAATCTCAAGGTATGTCTACTTTTGAATAATCCAAATGAAAATGTGTAAATATATAGTTATATGAGTGACTCAAGAATATTAGCGATAAGTATGATCATTAAGAATATTTAGAAGTCAGTTAAGAAAACAGTTGGTTACTGATGAATGATCTGACTCTATATAGGGCATTTATTGTATATTTGGGTTAAAGCATTCATGTTGCAAAATATAGTAACTTTTTGCAGAAAAAATATACACCGTAAAATGATCTTGCAGCAGTCTGTAGGCACCTTATTCTGTAACACAATTACTTCACATTTGGGGTTTGAATCCCAGACCTATTCTACACATGGAGTTTCCATGTCCTTGCTGTGCTGTGTGGGTTTCCTCATACAATCTGCGGACATGCATCTCTAAAATGCCTTTTAATATTTGTGCCCTTTCATGGACTTGTACTCGGTCTTGGGTATTCCCCTGTTTTGTGCTTCATGCTGCCTGGAATCGGCCCTAGGTCTTTGCCCCATGATTCTATACTGGATGAGTGTTTAGGAAAATGAAGGCTTGTTTTTATTCTAACAGATACTAATCTAATGCTCTGGAGCACAATATCTGTCAGTAGATATCACATGACCATCTAACATCTTTCCTCTCTTTGGCTCACTCTTAGGTGATCACCGCATCCACATACAGACTGCCATCATATCCATGCCATCACCGTTACAATGGGGGCCCGCGGAGGCCTTGGCAGCGGCAGGTGCGATGTTCCTGTCCATCATAATCTGCACAGGCGTTTTCAGGTGCCGCACGTTGCCCAAAAGGCACCGCAGCAAAGATTTCATGGAAGTACCGGGATTATATACCAGCAGTATCGCGTATGAATCCAGGCCGCCTCCCATCACGACTACTCATCAGCACCATGAGATTCACTTGAAGGAAAACCATGACGCGATTTATGAGAACTTCGGCAACAGCTTGGTGATCAACCAGCATACAGGGCCAAGCCTAATCAGAGAAGCTGGTGAGAGTTATGACTCTGAGTTAGGGGATCCCTCGACGTATCTCAATGAGGTCGACAACATCTACTGCAACTACAGTGTCACTTTTGAGGCAAATTGCCATTTTGATGAAGATTACATCTTCCCTGATGAACAGAGCCCAGCTGAGGAACCTTCCGAGTTTCTCTGTAAGTAGTAAAGGTCCCATTGCCTCTGAAGAAGCACCATGGACATAAGACGCATTTGCAGAAAAGGAGAAAAAATATCCACCATCTTAACAAGCAGAATACAAAACCTTTATTTTGCTTAGGTTTGGTTTATTACTTTGTGTGACCATTTTGTGTAACACACCGACAGGTGTATTGAAGGGAAAATGTCTTATACAGAGCACCCATGTAGATGTGAACAGAGATAACAGTCAGGGAAGCGTTCCTGAAAATATATGATGTCATAAATACACACTCAGCTTATTGTTTTTGCTCTTAGTTTAGAGTAAATCTTGATCACAGGTCTGATTTGAGGGGAACAGTGCAGATGCTGTATAGGTTAAAAAGGGAGCTTTGCAGGTAGTGTGGATGGCTTAGACATTACAGGCCCAAGCCTGCGGATATTGTCGATGTCATAGGCCCAAACCTGGTCCAGCCCAGAGCCCTCAGTGGAAGCTGAGGGCCAGGTCGGGAAGGGAAAGCGGCAGGCAATGACTTGTGACTCTCCGGGCAGTTCCCTTATTAACTTCTCCCCGAGCTCCTCCATCTACCAGGAAAGTTCACCAACAATCAATAAATCACCACATCTGTTACCTTGCAATTAGTAAGAGGTCTGTTACCCTACAGTTTAAGCCACCTGAAGTAATTACATAACTAGATATCAGGTAACTGTACAGTATTAAATAGAACTTAATTTAAAGCATAATATTCTGAACTTATGTATGACCATATGATTATTAAGAAGCAACATTACATATACAGCCATAGAAAAAATTAAGTGAAGAGGAGAAGAGACTTGTTAATGGCAGAGATGACCACTAGCTTATCCAACAGGTTCTCATGAATCATAGGATGGCATCAAGCAACCTTTAAAAGGAATGGGAAATATTAAGTGCTGGTGTGAAGTGCACTACTAAGATAGTATGTATCTGGCTTCTAGAAGCAGGACTGAAGTCCCATAAAGCAAGGATGAAGCCCTTCATTAATGAGAAACAGAGAAGGCTGCAGTTTGCAAAATAATAAAAAAACAAAAAAAAACATTATTCAGAGATGCACACCCATAAATTGAGAAATTAGAGAAAAATTATGTTGTAGTCGCTTAATTTTTTTTGTGGCTGCATTTTGTTTTTTTTATTCCAAATGTAAACTACTTTAAATGTATCTTTTTCTTAAAATGTTTTCAGGGTTGCCAACTTTGGTTAGCTGGCTGAATGAGATTTTCAATTCGAGACATGTCTACACACAAATGCACACGCATTTACATATACTTTGTAAATATTCTGTGTGGTTTGCAAAGTACCCCAAACACTTTTGATGCAACTAATTTTAGGATTGTAATGGAATAATTTAGTTTTGCCGTAATATTTCTTTCATGAGAGACTGAAACTGTCACGCCAGATGAGTGAGAATTGACAACCCTGTGTTTTAGTTAGCTATATATTTCCTTAGCTTAGCAGAATCTATTTAAATAGAATAACGGAATGTTTCCTTGCTCTGTTTTGTGCTGTAAAATGTCTTCACTGTGAATTCTTATTTTGTTAAATAATACATGACACAGTATTGTTTTGCAATCGATGATGTTTTAACCCATATGTGTATTGTCTACATTAACAGAGGTCTGGTTTAAAGAGTTAATAATGATATTTATTTCATTGTATGTAACTCTTTGGATCTTCCAGACACTTATCCTGGCCAGAGGGAGGGGTATCACAGGGCGTCACAAAGCTGTGACAGATCCTGACCAGGATGCCAGTTTGCATACGCTCACAGACAATGGACAAGTTAGAGTTGCCAACTAGCCTAACAATATGGAAACCTACGGTAACATTTTCACTGGTGTGAGGCAACAGTGAAACCTACTAATCCACCGATGCCAGTGTGAATAAAAGAAAATAAGCTCACTGTTGGACAGCAGTAGACTTACCACACCGGGGGCTAAAAATGCTGTCACATTTGTGAACTTTGAAACATCACTCTGTATAGAGAGAAACCACAACACCTTACTAAGACAAAGCATACTTTATATATAGATTTCAATGCAATACTCCTTGATAAGAGACATATTACAAACAAACTAAAACAATTACTGCAAAAATGAGAGTAGCATACAAATAATGCAAAAATGAGAGTAGCATACAAATAATGCAAAAATGAGAGTAGCATACAAATAATGCAAAAATGAGAGTAGCATTAAAATTAACCAATACAACTCAGTATGTCCAAAACCTTGTAGTTTTGCAAGGGACACAATAAAAAAAAAGCAAATTTTATTTATGGGGGAGGGCAAATTAAGTGAAATTAATA
>JAODUD010000040.1:28103371-28115915 GCA_026784285.1 Stomatorhinus walkeri | reverse complement strand
GGGTACATGTCCTCCTGGTTCCTACACCTCTGCTTGCACACATGTGATATTATGTGTCGTATTTGCATACATACTAGTCACCAAAGTGAGAATATGTTTCAGTGCAAACATGCGCCATGTTTCTCAAGTGATGCGTGTTAATGTTTGGTAATGCTTTACATTGACAGCATATTCATTATACGTTAAACGAACATTTAGTGCACCTTCATAATGCATTCAAAGAATGTATGTAGACCATTTATAAGCAGCATGTAAGTAACATCCTAACACGCCATAACTTAACTTGATAATCATGACATTTGCTGTCTGCTTTGCACTTGAAGGCAAGTAAGGGACCTGTATGACATTAAACATATTTATTTATGCACACGTACCTATGCTTCTGCCGTTGCATGTGTTTGTGTTGCTATTTAAAAATTGCCAAACATACTCATACACATACAGGAAAGGACATGAATGCAGGTCACGTTTGACCGCATGCTGGATATAACACTCATTTCCCTTACTTTAAAGTAAGAGTTCAGGACTCCATATGGGGACACATCTGAAACACCACTCCACAACTCAAGTTTGCAACACACAGTGGTTTTCCTGCTATTTCCTGCTTGCAGAAACAAAGCCAGCAGACAGATGACTTCCGCCAAAAGTAGCAACCAGTAGAGGTAGATGAGTGGTTACACAGGGCCACATTATTCAGCACACGCACCAGACCCCCGGCAGCTATAAAACTAATAGAACAATTACATTGGGCCCTGTCACTCTGGACTGGGGGGCTGGATGCTGGACCCCTCACGCGATAAAATTGCCCAAAAGGATTAAATTAGTCAATGTATCAATATAATTTCATTTACGATTAAAAGTGTAATCTGCCTTACAAATTTAACCTCATATACATTCATCTTCTGTTTGAAACCAGAATAAATACAACCCATAGACACCCACTAACACCGTGCTTCACTGGAATCCGAGGGAACATTCTTGTCCCCTTTGTCTAAATGGCGAATAGACAAAAGTTTATTGATCAATATGCTTCAATTACATGTTCTCAAAGCCTGCCTAGATGCCGTTCTTTACTGGGAGTCTGTGAGAGCTTCAAACGTGGTTTCTGCTTTGGCCGCAGTGACTGAACAGGTAGACTTGCATGCAGATATTTTAGACCTGCCTGGAAGCCAGACTTCTCTGCACAAGACAAAATTAACTACCAGTAACATTCGTGCACAAATGTGTGTCAATCAAACCTGGAGTGACAGTTTACTGTTTTGTATGTCATCATTAGCCATAAGCATTTGTAAATATTGTAAATAAAGTCGCTATCATTGAGTTTTGAGTTTGATCGTTTAAATTCCATTTGTGATTTTTAATAGACTAGTAGTTAACTTGCTAACTAAGCCGTGTGTGTGTTGAAGCTGAGCTAGAGGCTTTGAAGCAACATGACAGACACTGTAGCTAATGTTGACTTCATTCTAAAGAAGTCCTTTGATGAAGAAGAGTAAAGTTAACATATAAATAGCTGACCTACTAAAATTAAAAAAAGACCTTTTTTGGTCATATTACTAATTGTCCAGAGCGTGACTCCCCCATTTAAAAAATCATCATCCGCCACTGGTGCAATCTTAAATTCTGGATTTCTGGACAATCCTGTCGATGATATTTGATACCCGAAACATTGCTTCAAGCCACATTTTCATTTAACGTAAGGCAAAAAATGGATGGATAAAATGCCAGGAAAAGCAATGCAGATTTCCATTGAACATAACTTTAATTCCTCATACACATACAACACAAACCGGGTCAGAAATAAACGTTTCCTGTGACACTTGGGATTTCGCTGAAAAAATTAAGCATGCATTTACATGTATTCAATTTCCCATTCGCTGCATCAGCTGCTTTCTGCTAAGTCACAATATTGTATCATTTTCTGGCCAGAATCCTCCAATTAAATGACCTACTTCAAAACAGCCAGTACTTGTGAATGATACACGTACCTGCAACATCTTAAGTAAATGAATAAGCAACAAATGACAGCAATGCAAAAGAGATATTAGGTCATCTACAGTAAACAGATAAATAAATCCCTTTAAAAAGTTATGCTTCCCTGTTGCAAGGCTTTGCATACGCTCAGAAAATGAAAAGAACGCTGAGTCATAATATTTCAATACTCTGAACTGAAGGGAAAAAATGAGCTGTTTTTTTCTGAAGCAACAGCTGCCGTTTATGGGCAAGTGTGAGTGTTACACACTGTGTTACATGGGAAAAAAAAACCTGATAGAGACTCTTTCTGTCACGCTCCGGGACAGGGTGTCGGAGGCGTGGGGCAGGCAGAATGACAGGCAGGCAGGAATTCGGGGACAAAGCGGGGTTTATTAGCAGAAACGCAGGACATCCACAGGGACTACGTACAGTACACCGCATTCTTGATAACTGCAAGTTTCTCAGGTTCTGTGGCTGCAAAAACAAGCCCAAATCATCGCCCCTCTAGCATTGTGCTTAACAGTTTGTGGTAGGTGTTCGAGGTGATAGCTGTTTAACACGAAACATGATGCTCTGCATGATGATCAAAAATTATCACCTTGGTTTCAGTCTAAACAATATTGTCCAGAACTTTCCTGGCTTGTTCTGATGCAATTGTGCACACCTAAGTCATGCGGCCATCTTCATATTGGAGAGAAGGCGCTTTTGCATGCCCACCCTTCCATGAAAGCCATGCTTAGCCAGTCTGTTGAGGCCTGTAGGTCATGTGTTGCTCTATGGCATTTTCTTGTGCCACTTGTGTCAAACACCCTGACCTTGCACTGGATTTGCTGGGATGCCCACCCCTGGGAAGACTGGAAACTGTCTTGAAGGCTCTTTATTTGCAGAAGCCCTTGTTGAAAGGTAAATCTGGAAAGGTTCGTAAATTGCCTCATAACGCTTCCTAGATTGATGAGCAGCAATATTGCTCCTTTGAAGTCATGGCTGATATCTATACCTCTTGGCATGATATGAACACAGCCCAGAGGGCTCTAGAACTGCAAACTTTCTGTTTAAAGAGGTAATCACACTTATTGATGATTAACTAATCTTGTGCATCTGGCTACTCAAATGAATTGAGTTTGAAGCAGGGATGGTTTAGGCCACATAGGATGCACTGGTCTTTCCCCATAGTTTCATACTGAGAATTGATATTTTTTTTGGCACCCAGAGTGAGACTTTTAAAGAAATTGGAAGACAGAATTGTTACTGATTGGAAACTTGAAGGAGAGGGTACTTTCTTTCACCTCCCCACTGTATTTGGGAAAGCATGTTGGAAAAATGAGTAATCAACATCAAAATCCGCATTGATGCTTAAAAAGATTTTATTTGCCCATACATCTTTCTTTATCATACTGGATAAATAAACTAACTGTCAGTATCAAAAGAAAGATTAGAAAGGGAAAATGAATAAATGAACCACTAAATGAATAAAAGTGGTTAAATTAGGCAAAAAATTAACTCAACAGCAAATCAGCAGCAAATCTCCAGCTGCACAGCACCAGTCAACAGCTCTTACACACCACACGTTTTTACCACTTTTACATTTATTTCATAAACTGCAGATTTTTTATTCTTGTTAAGCATCGGAAAGTTGAGTGAACAACTATGAATAAAAATACAAGTCAAATAAAGCGAGTTTCCTTTATTAACATGGGAAGAGTAACAGTGCCAGTATGACATCCTATCGTCTGGCTGTGTGGTGACGGCATAGTTAAAATCTAGGCTGTCCTTTAACTTTAAATGCACCGATTAAGTGCGTCATCCCATGGAACAAGCAGTATTTAAAGTTCCTTGTAGCAAGGAGGAGGAGGAGGGGAGCAGGAGTTAAGGAGCATGCACTGATTACAGTGCGTTGCTGCTCCCACCACACGACAAACCACCTCAGGGATGATAAGCTGAGTGCAGCCATGTGGCAGGTGATACCTCAACACCACACCAGTCCAAATGTGCCAATGTGGTTTTTTCCCGGTGGCTGGAGTGCCAATCCTGCCACCAACCCCCAGGGTATTCCCAGTAAGCTGGAGGACCGCCTGATAGGGCTGGGTGTAGATTAACACCATACCCAGGACAAGGCAATTGCAGGTTAAGGGCCTTACTCAAGGGCCCAACGGAGCAGAATCACTCTGAGCATTCATGGGATTTGAACCAGCAACCTTACAGTTACTGGCACAGAACCCAGGATGCCTTGAATTTTCTATGTTGTTATAACTGCTTGAGGATGTTACTTTGATGAATCCAAGATATATTGTCTTGCTAATAAAGGTACTCAAATGGCGAACATACTGTAAATTTATTTGTTAGCAAATAAGCGTGTAGGCCTATTTTAATAAATGGTAACAGGCAAAAGTAGGAAATGTCTGTGCATACAAAAACTTTTGATTAGTGTAAATCCCACAATATTTACATAGAAACTGCACAGAAGAGTAAAATGTAATCTGTGGAAATTGCACAGAAGGGTTGGGAGGGTAAGACATCTGATTTCCAGTTGAAACTTGTCAACTGAATGCCTCATGTTTGTGAATCCAATATCAGATAGATAGATAGATAGATAGATAGATAGATAGATAGACAGACAGACAGACAGACAGACACCAAAGGAAATTTGGGCAAAGGGAGTACTTTAAGGAATTCTCAAGACAATTTAAATTTTTCTCGAATACTGCTTTTCCTCCTTCTGCTTCATTTCATATACTGCAACATATTTGCAGGAAAAAAAAAACAGGTTTGCAGAAAGTGTACCATATAATTAAGCCTACATCTGCAATAATGTGAACTGAAATTACATGATGGGTTACACTTTGAGGCAACTTTGAGCTTCACACAAAGCACGCACACAAAATGTACCTTTAACCTCATGGGAACCTTGCGAAAGCCAGGCAGCACGAACATTGTCCAGAGGCCGTAGGAGGCCGTAAGAGCGCCTCCGCCCAGTGCGGCTAAGGGGGAATTATCCCGGTAATGAGGCAGGAACCAGCCAGGATCCTGAAGGATCACCTCGATGGAATCCTCCATGTTGCACTGTACCTGTCCCTGTGACATGACACGATCACACTAAATGATAGCATTTAGTGCTGTTTTAACTTTGCATTTGAATAGTAGAAGCTGTACTCCATTACGTTTCCCTAAATTAAAAGTCTAAAGATGAGAACTACTCTACAACGAATCAAAAATGTACAAATCAAAAATTAAAAAGAGAAAATAGCCGGGCAACTAAAAACTTGCAAAAGGAAATGGTGCATATGTTTATATTTTCTCACAGACTGGCCTAAAGAAGAGTCAAGTCCAGCAGAGGTCGCGATAATGTTGTTTTTTACTGTTATTGACGCGGTACTTTCTCGAAAACTCTGGGTTTTAGTTTATAAATCCAAGTTGTTTATTATTAACCTGTTAGATTTAAAGTAAATGTACGGCGCACAGACGGCAGATCAGACGTCAGGCCTGTCACGTTATCTTACAGCGTTCTACGAAGGCGTGCATGCAGTTTTTCACAGAAACGATTTTCCAGTTTTTATCTTATATACTTTTCACTAAACTGTAAGCAAACGGATTATTTTACAAAATGCATCTATGCTTAGAAATGCAGACATATTTAACGAGTAGCATTACGCACCTACAACTCCAACTGCTGACAGCTCAGCATGGAGGATCCTCACTCACCAATCCAGTTTGAGACCTTTTATTTACTTCCTCCCATGCTTGTAATATTAACCAGACGGGCGAGTGCTGTAAGCGGCGTGATTCAGCTAACCTGCTCTTTGGGCACCGATCCTCTGACTGAAACGTTCTATACGTAAAGTGTCCCTTACAAAAAAGTACTGTGGTATTATCATCAAAGCAAAGCATAGTAGTACCACTGTGGTAAAACCATGAATTTAGCGGTAAAGGTAGTTTGCAGTTAGCGATACGGGATCCCATTAAATTTATGTCTATAATGCAGTAATGTGAACATTGGTAAACAGTGGCATTTTGTTACTCGTAATTTGTGTGGTTTCTGATGGCGTCATCATCACCTCGAAATGTCCCTGTTTTACTTTAAAAAGTGAATAAAACAAATTGATCATATGAACTGGTCCAGCTAGGCTCACACAGCGGAAGGGGATCGAAACATCCGTTTCAACATTGGAAGCCTATTTCCAAAACTCACACTGTCAATCATATTGAAAATCCATTTGTTAGACAAACAGTGATTTGTGGGGGAAAGTCACAAACGTATTTCAGCAAATTTGTTTATTTTGCGCATTTCACTTCAGCTATATATATATGGCCAAGTACAACTGAAGATCTAATACCACCCCCCGAAATCGTGAGCCACACGGACCCAACCAGGCTCACATGGACCAGTCCGATTACTGAATTTTTTCACAAATAAAATGGGGTCGACAGTCATACAGGTACGTGTGTGTATCATGTAGGTAGTATAAAGGGGGTTGTTTTTACACTTAAAGCTTAATAACAGTGAAAACGTCCTGCTAAATTCCAGTCTCTACTTTATTTTTGACAAAATGTGGAAAAAACACAATTATTTTTTCACTGTTTAATAGCGTACAGGTTACTGCACGACCCTGGGCGCCAATATAACACGGTAAGCTACATAGTATTTCAATGTATCTTCAGTTAAAATATAATGGTAATCCTAAATGGTAAAGGTAAAGCTTTTTGTATTATACCATGGTAATAGCATGTTTTAAAATATGTTATACTCCATTAATATAAGCTTATTTCAATAGTGTTTTACGTAGACTACAGTACTGTACAGCACTCGAATTAGACGTCATAATTACATATACCACGAAAGAAATTATCATGTTAATATTTGTTTCACTGGCAGCACTTTATGAAACATTTTTAAAATCAAAAAACGTGTTCAAATTTTCAATTGTATTTTAAAGTGTCTGTATTTAAAACGGTGTCATTAAAATGAGGTGAAATCCAGTACAAATGAAATGATCGCAGTTCAACGTTTACAATACAGTTACTTGTTTGTGAAGGAACTACATTATTTATGCTTCTTGGCAATACCATGAGTACTAAATATGATACTGCCACAGCCCTTACCTGCCAATGCCCTGGACTGACCAGCAGGGGTCATTGCGAGTCTTCTGACTCGTTATCTAATTATCCCCAATCTTATTGTGCTAACCATCAGAACCTGTGGTGTCGTGGCAGCCCCTCGTTAGTCATTTGTATAAGTGCTTCCCTGTACTGTGTTCCCTAGTTCGGTAATTAACGTCAGTCCTCCTGTTGCCCTTCCCAGTTTTAGACTTTCCGTTTTCGCATCTTGTGGTTTCGTTTGTTTTCAGTAACACCCCTTTTAGTTTTTCTTACGCCTGCCCTTGAATACTTAAAAGTACTTCACGCTTCCAAAATAAAGTATTCGCGTGTTTAATCCTCGGAGGTAGAAGCTAGCTCTAGGGAAATGGAATGTCACCTCCCTGACGAGGAAGGAGCCTGAGCTTGTGTGCGAGGTTGTGAAGTTCTGACTAGATATGGAACCAGTCTACTTGAGGGGGGTTGGACCCTCTTCCATTCTGGAGTTGCTTGCAGGGAGAGGTGCCGAACGGGGGTGGGCATACTTATTGCCCCCTGGCTGGGTGCCTATAAATTGGGGTTTACCGCAGTGGATGAGAGGGTAGCCTCCCTTCGCCTTCAGGTGGGAGGATGGGTCCTGACTGTTGTTTGCACTTATGCACTAAACGGCAGTTCAGAATATCCACCCTTTTTGGAGTCCTTGGAAGGGGTGTTGGAGAGGGCTCCTCCTGGGGACTCTGTTGTTCTGCTGGCAGACTTCAATGCTGATTGCGTGATTGGGAGGAACGCCCCCCCCCGATCTGAACCTGAGTGGTGTTTTATTATTGGACTTCTGTGCACGTCACGGATTGTCCATAATGAACACCATGTTCAAACATAAGGGTGTCCATATGTGCACTTGGCACCAGGACACCCTAGGCTGCAGTTCAATGGTTGACTTTGCAGTCGTGTCATCGGACTTGTGGCCGCATGTGTTGGGCACTTGGGTGAGAAGAGGGGCAGAACTGTCAACCGATCACCACCTGGTGGTGGGTTGGCTCCGCTGGTGGGGGAGGAAGCCGGTCAGGCCTGGCTAGCCCAAGCATATAGTGAGGGTCTGCTGGGAAGGCAGGGGACATTGATTCCGAAAGGACCATGTTCCGCACCTCCATTGTGGAGCTGGCTGACCGAAGCTGTTGCCATAAGGTGGTCTCTGCCTGTTGTGGTGGCAATCCCCAATTCCGCTGGTGGACACCGGCAGTGAGGAATGCTGTCGAGCTGAAGAAGGAGTCCTATTGGGCCTTTTTAGCCTGTGGGACTCCAGAGGCAGCTGATGAGTACCAGCGAGCCAAGCGGAATGCGGCTTCCGGACGGCTTTGAAGAGATTCTGGTCCATCATCCAGCGGCTCAGGGCAGGAAAGCGGTGCAGCATACTGTTTATGGTGGGGATGGGGCACTGCTGACCTCAACTCGGGACATTGTGGTAAGTGGAAGGAATACTTCAAAGACCTTCTCAATCCCACTGACACCTTCCAATAAGGAAGCAGAGTCTAGGGACTTGGGGGAGGACTCCCCTATCTCTGGGGCAGAGGTTGCTGAGGTAGTTAAAAAGCTCCACGGTGGCTGGGACCCAGGGCTGGATGAGAGCTGCCCGGAGTTCCTCAAGGTTCTGGATGTTGCAGGGCTGGCTGACACGCATCTGCAGCATTGAGTGGACATCGGGGGCGGTGCCTCTGGATTGGCAAACCGTGGGTGGTGGTCCCCCTCTTCAAGAAGGGGGACCGGAGGGTATGTTCCAACTATAGGGGGGTCACTCCTCAGCCTCCCTGGTACGGTCTGTTCAGGGGTGCTGGAGAGGAGGGTCCATTGGATTGTCGAACCTTGGATTCAGGAGGAGCAGTGTGGTTTTCACCCTGGCCATGGAACAGCGGACCAGCTCTATACTCTCGGCAGGGTCCTGGAGGGTGCGTGGGAGTTTGTCCAACCAGTCTACACGTGCTTTAGGTACTTGAAGAAGGCATTCGACCATGTCCCTCGGGGAGTCCTGTGGGGGGTGCTCCAGGAGTATGGGGTGCCGGGCTTCCTTTTAAGGGTTGTTCGGTCCCTGTACAACCGGTGTCAGAGCTTGGTCTGCATTGGCGGCAGTAAGTCGGACTCATTTCTGGTGATGGTTGGACTCCACCAGGGCTGCTGTTCACAACTTTCATGGACAGAATTTCTAAGTGCAACCAGGGCATTAAGGGTGTCCGGGTTGGTGAGCTCAGGATTAGGTCTCTGCTTTTTGAAAATGATGTGGTTCTGTTGGCTTCATCGGACTGTGAACTTCAGCTCTCACTGGAGTGGCTGGGATGAGAATCAGCACCTCCAAATCTGAGACCATGATCCTCAGCTGGAAAAGGGTTGAGTGCTCTCTCCAGGTCGGGGAGGGGGTCCTTCCCCAAGTGGAGGAATTTAAGTATCTCTGGGTCTTGTTCACGAGTGAGGGGACAACGGAGTGGGAGATCGACAGGTGGATCGGTGTGGCGTCAGCAGTGATACGGGTGCTGTATCGGTCTGTCATGGTGAAGAAGGAGCTGAGCCAAAAGGCAAAGGTCTTGGTTTACCAGTCGATCTACATTCCTACCCTCACCTATGGTCATGAGCTGTGGGTAGTGACCGAAAGGACAAGATGCATGAATACAAGTGGCCAAAATGGGTTTCCTCTGCAGGGTGGCTGGGCTTTAGAGATAGGGTGAGAAGTTTGGTCATTTGGGAGGAACTCACAGTTGAGCCGCTGCTCCTCCGCATTCAGAGGAGCCAGATGAAGTGGCTTGGGCATCTGGTCAGGATGCCTCCTGGATGCCTCCCTGGTAAGGTGACCCGGGCATGTTCCTCAGGGAGGAGGCCCCGGGGAAGAACCAGGACACGCTGGAGAGACTAAGTCTCTCGGCCTCCCTGGGAACACCTTGGGATCCCCTCGGAGGAGCTGGATGAAGTGGCCGGGGAGAGGGACGTCTGGGATTCGTTGCTTAGACTACTGCCCCCGTGACCCAACATGGAAAAGCAGTAGAAGACGGATGGATGGATATTCCATTTCCTCCTGAGACCCCACCCATTCATTTACGTCCATTGTAGTGGACATTTTGTTTTTGCATCTATCTTTTCACTGATGTAAGTAAACATTTATTCCTGTTGTACACTAAAGAGGATACTGTGAAATAAAAAATAAAAAATTATTTGAAAAAGTTTAAATTGTAAGATGTCATTTCCTCTAAATACAAATAACCTAAAATTGAAGGATACTTTTTTCTTTGGGTCTCAGGAGGATATTGTATGGTTGGTCATAGGTTAAGTGTAAATCAGGCTGAAGAGTGAGCATAGTCCAGTTTAAATAATTTCACTAGGAATCTGACAATTTCACCATACTCAAGTCAATTTAATTGAGGCCACTGTGTGATTTTCCAAAATGCTTAGTATTTTATTCTCTGTTATTGATTAGGTTACAGGAAGTCCATTAGAGAGAAAATTTATCATGGGAAGGAGATGCAGTATTGATTTCTGGTGTGTATCTAAGTGTAGTTCTCCAACTGTATAAAGCACCAACAGTGAGGTAGGGCCCTGTGTAACGATACTATAGCATTAATAAATCTGCAGTACTGTCTGCAGTGGTCATACTCAGCATACAACTATGAATTCATAGAATGTCACTTATTTTAGTCTTTCTTGACATCTTTATATTCACATTTATTTTATTTAGCCGAGACATATGACCAAATTGCACATTACATATATACATGCTGTCGAGAAGTCTACTAGCTTGGGCATCCAATAAATGCCTAGGTACAAGTATTCAAGCAAAAGCTGCACAACATCTTCCTACAGAAGCAAGAATCTAATACGACTACCTCACAGAAAGTGCAACATTAAGGACATTCAGGGAACATAAAGTAGTATTAGGCTAGTAGAGGTATTCCTGGGACTGATGGGTCTTGAGGCATTTGTTGAAGGAGAAGAGGGAATCTAATGCTGGATGTGGTTCAACAACTCATTCCTCCATTCGGGTACCACACATGAGAAACATCTAGAGTAACATTTCTCCTGCAGTGGAGGTTTCTCCAAGTGGCATTGGTTTGCTGACCAGAGAGCATGAGAAGGGATGCAGGTCATAAAGAGCCTTTGAATGGAGTTGAGTCCCTGTCCATTAATAGCTCCAAAAGCCAGCAGCAAAAACTTGAAGTTGATGAGAGCCACCAAAGGCAGACAAGGAGTGTAACATCAACAATGACATTTAGGCTGATTGAATACCAGAGCAGCTGTATTTTTCGGCAGTTTGACAGCACAAGCTAGTGTACCTGATAGCAGTTGCAGTAGTTTAGTTGCAAGATGCACCTAGACAAGAAGCTGAGCTGTATAATCAGAGTAATGCTTGTTCATCCTGATGTTATCCAGCAGGGGTGTCAAACTACTGTACAGTCCTGGGGGGGCTGGAGCCCTGTGTAACTTTGTTCTTTCCCTGTTCCACCACAAATGATTCAGCTCAATAGCTGTGTGGTAATTAGCACAAGGACCTGAATCAGGTGTGTTAAATGAGGGGAAACCCAAAAATGTGTAGGGCTCCGCCCCCCCAGACCTGGAGTTTCACACCCATGTTATACAGGATGAATCTGTAATACCGGGAGATTGTTGTTATATGCTCAGCAAAAGATAGCTAGCCATCTATCATTACCCCTTGGTAGACCTTAATGGAGACAGTTTCTGTTATCCAAGCGCAGCAGTGATATAACAGTGGATGGTAGGGCTGGACGAGCAGTTTGGTCTGGAAGAGATTTAACTGAGGGTGATGATCTCTCAACCAGACTGTGATGTCAGCACTGTGGTCTTGTCATGTCCCTGGAGGAGTAGTGTTAGAAGAAGCCATGTGACTGGATGATCAAATCAGCTCAGGACAGTCCCTGTGATGCCAAGTTGAAATAGTATAATATTCTGTATAATCATTCTGTCGACCATGAGATTTGAACCAACAACCTTCCAATCATGAGTCCTATCCCACTGAGCTACATACATTCTGACATTCACTTCAAGCCCATGACAGTGAGTGCAGGATTCCAAAGCCGACTTTCTATAGAGTAACTTGATACAAATTGCATTTATCCATGGCATCTGTCCATTCTATACCCCAATAAGGGTTTCTGAGAGGGAAGTAGAACCAGTCTTATTTTGTTCTTAGGATGTTTATGCATTGTTTCCCTTCTACATATATGCTGTGGTATTGCCACAAAATGTCACAAAACAAGGTCTGACTGCTATGGCCCTTTAGATAATTATTTCCAGGAACTCTTTATCACCATCGAACAGCAATAAAAAAAGAAAAAAGAGGACATATAATTATTTTGCATTCACATTTTTCAGACAGTAATAAGCCATCATTTGCTACTTTTTTTGCAAACCAACACACAAACACACACACGCACAAACACACACATGTAGGGTAAACATATCCTTATGGGGACCGCTCATTCATTTCTATAGGGAAAATGCTAATGCT
>JAODUD010000040.1:28072936-28093457 GCA_026784285.1 Stomatorhinus walkeri | reverse complement strand
TCTAAGGGACTGGCATCGTTTCTGGGGTGTCCCCCCACCTCTAAGGGGCTGGCATCGTTTCTGGGGTGTCCCCCCGCTTTGTGCCCTGTGCTTACTGGGGTCAGTCTCATTGTGACCCTTTAAAATCATCGTTCTGGGAGATGTATGGAAGGCACAACTTTTAATGTAAACATATCAATTAATTTGCCTTATTAAGGATATTGTCTTCTTGCCTGTGGGGAAATGTGCTTACTGCTTGCCTGTGGGGAAATGTGCTTACTGCTTGCCTGTGGGGAAATGTGCTTACTGCTTGCCTGTGAGCTTTGACCTCTGGTGAGATTATTGAACTTCGTATCACTCTGATGTTCAGATGTTGATTGGTATTTGTGTGTATCTCAGTATGAATGCATGAATTTGTATAAGTGCAGATGTATTAAATGTATATCATAGACAAGCTTAGTTACATGAGCAAGTTTGTCTTGTTTGGAAAAATGCACATTATTTTTCACAGTTATTATTTAAAATGTGCTTATTCTTGTAAAAAATATCAGCACTATCTCTCCACTTGTGAGAATTACAGCCATAGGGCCAGTTTTGTTTTTGTTAATTAGAGCGCGAATCGTTAAATGTGCCTTTAAAATTTTAACACGCAGCTGTTTCGGATCTGACGGCAGCTGGCAGGATTTCTCCTGATTCTTTAAGCCATTCCACACAGTGGCGGCCAGGTTCTGAGTCATACCAAAATGCAGACAGAATTTTAACAGGAGCTAATGTCACAGACGAGTCAGCGAGTGATTCACTATTTAAAAGGACAGTACTGGGGTGGGAACTAAGGTCTTAGTGTAGGTTACAGCCTGAATCTGAGCATTTTACCCGTAGTAAGGGACTTTAAATTAGAGAAGCAAAAATAGCACTGTGTGGGGAAACAGTGCTATCAAAGTGATTCCTTCATGCAACAGATTTTTCATCACTTAATCCCATTCATTTAGCCACACAGGCAGAAGAAAGGATTCCATTTTCAGAATGTGTTATAATTAAGATTATAGCATTCTACCAATTATGTTCAACACACATTTAACATTTTTTATGATATTTCATAATTGTGATGTCTGTGAGAAGGATATAGTGATTATTGAAGGACTGTTATTCAGTACTAACAAAACTCATCAGAATTCTCAGAATACTATGGTATTATTAGATGCTGCAGTGACGTGACATGGTTGTGTGTATATTCCTGACCTACATTTCACGTGTTATGAACTAATTCCTTTTTACATGACTGCCTGACAGAACATATGTTTACTGTCTTGGATGAGCGTTTGAAATACAGAGCTGTAAAATGCAGGTGTCCCTGGGATCTGGTGGTGGGTTCATTTACACCTCAGAAGCCTCTTTAAACTCTGCTCACTGTGACACACTGTGCAAGCCTGTGATTCTGTTCATTAATAATATTTTTTAAGCTTCACCTGAATAGAGTGGATTTCTTTAGGGTTTTCACCGCATATTTGCGCAATGGAGTGAACTGGACATACTAAAGTGAAAAATGAATGTGTATGATGGTATTCTAAACACAAGGCCGAGGGATGCTTGCAGATCCCCCGGAAGGAGCCAGACTTTTGGTCTGATCTGTTGCCCCCACAGCCCACACCAGCAGCAATGCTCTGACGACGGATTGAGGGCATGCGTGCTGTTGCAAAAGCAATAGTTTTAACTAAGATTACATACTGTAAGTCTGCAGATTTGCTATGGTGGCTTGCTGGTTCACCTCACAACTGCACTCCTTCATGTTTTCTGGGCAGGGGTGGGCAGTCTTACCAGAAAGGGCTGCTGTGTATGCAGGTTTTTGCTGTTACGACCCCCAAGTGCAGTTTACAATGCATATCGGGCGGATATTTCCTTTGGGTGTGTTGTTCTGTTCCTGGCTCCACCCACTATTAGATTTCATACCTCTCCATTTTGATTGGCTGTTTTCTTCTTCCTTCCTTTCATCACTTCCTTTATAAGGCCTGTTCAGATAAGCACTGCAGGCCATTGCTTTGGAATTTGCTTGATACTTCATGTGTTGCTGATATTCATTGTGTGTGACTCCTGATTTTGCTTAGCCCTTCTTCAGTTCGGTTACTTTGGATTTTGGATCTTGTAAATAGGCTGTAAATATCTGTAATATATTGTGTTACTGTGTGTAGCTGAGGAAGCAGGTAGCTGAGTGCGATGCCATTTCAGTGTTTTGAAGCTAGTTAGGGAGATAGGTAAGTTTTGTGTAATTGTATTTTCTTTTGTTAGTGCTAGGTAAAGGAATATCTCTTTTTCTATTTAAAGGTGTTTTTTGTTATTTTGGCATCACTGGTTCCTGAAGTGATTCCCTCTAAAATCATAAACACAGAGGAGTGGTCTCACTCCACTTTTTGTCATGCCTTACTCTAGACCGGGATGTAACACTACCTAATTAGATTATTAATTAGAGGACTGATTGGCTGAAGAGTCCTCACACCTTGGTTTGAACAGCCGACCTAAAGGTAAAACCTGCATGCATACTGGCCCTTTGCTGATAAGATTGGCCACCCCTGGTTTAGGGTGACCTCAGCCTTGTGTTTTGATTGAGAAAGACTCTTTTGGACAGTCTTCCTATCAGATTAAAGAACTGCATTCTGTTGGACTGCATATCTGTGTGTCCCGTGCTTTCTACCATTGGCTCTGGATCACTGTGAGACTAATTGAATATGACTGGATGGATGGGTTGTCCTCATGATATTGGTCTGCAATTTTTGGTGTCATGTTTGGAGAGGCCAAATAGATAAATTGGTACAATTATTTATAAGTAAGATGCAATGTCTGTTGGGAGCTCTGGTTAGTGTTGATACATTGATACAAAACAGATCATACCCACATTGATAGTAAGCTAGTGTATCATGTGTATCATTGATCTGTGCATCTATTAAGCCAGACAAAAGAGTGAAATCCCCCTGGGATTTGCTCCGGACTCTGGTGACCCCATGTATTACAAGCGGACTTAGCTGAAGTAGTTTGTGGTGCCAAAACATATCAGGTTGTTTTACTGCTTTAATCGAACCTTTAAATATAAATGTTTGCTTTGAGAAATGAAAACTCTTTCTATTGGGCATTTGTTGCTCTATCCTTACTGTGTTTACCTTCTTCTCCCTTTCTTTGCTATATGTTTATTATCTAGCAGCACTTTCAGCCTCTGAGCTAGATGCATTGCAGCAGACTGTGAATTTAGCGTAAAATAACCCAGACATTTGT
This sequence comes from Stomatorhinus walkeri, assembly GCA_026784285.1. Lineage (NCBI taxonomy): Eukaryota > Metazoa > Chordata > Actinopteri > Osteoglossiformes > Mormyridae > Stomatorhinus > Stomatorhinus walkeri. The sequence goes on along the minus strand of JAODUD010000040.1, from coordinate 28,090,217 downwards.
TTTTCATTGCTCAGGTTGTCAGCTAGTGCAAACAAGCCCTGGTGCTGCACGTTCCTGTGAAATAGTCAATGTTTGCAGTCTCCGTTAGCAGTATTTCTGCCTTGTGACAGTGTCTCATGAGTACTCTGCTGTCTGACTGACATTGTGCATAGACCACAGCGTTTACTGTGTTTTCATTATCACTGTGAGGTTAATGACGTTTGTCTCGGCTGGTTTTGCCTCAGTTTACGAGTCTGGTTCACCTGGGTGAATCATGTGCTGCACTTTTTGCAAGATGTGAACCTGGAAAATATGTTTATGAGCTCATGTGTGACTGAGAGCCAAAAGATTTGTGACTGTGAAACGATTGTGTGAGTAATCGTTTTTGTCTGACAAATGTCTTTGAATGAGTGTGGGTGCAGTGGAACAATGTGAATTTGGAGTAGGGCTAGGCGATATGACCTCAAATCAATATCACGATTAATTTTACCTCAATTACAATTAATGAACAATTATTTTGTTTTTATTTTTTTGTTTTTATTTCATTGTATTATGCAGTGAAATGTGCAGTTCATATTTAATTTAAATGTTTTGTACTGTAAATAAACTGTTAAAGCTGGGATATTTTTCCTAATGAAAGACAAGTGATATCTTTATAATTTTAAAATAAATTGAAGGCAACCCACACAAATGAATAATTTATGGTTATTTACTGAAGATTTAAATCAAAGCACAAATCGCCTGAAATGAAAACCTCTTATGAAAAAGGTCAAATTTCAGTTTTAATTCAAAAAACAAGTTCTGTAACAAAGTACAAAATATATAGAGTTTGCATTTCTTGCAAAAAAATAAATGTTTATAGTAAATACATTGAAATGAATCCCTAAAAACGGATGATTATTACTATTTTTTTTCTTTATATCTCAGGCAGATTACCATCTAATTGACATTTGTATATTTATTACACAAATATAAGGTAATAAAGGATAATACGTTTCGTTATCTGCTGAATTTTATTGACTCTTTCAAAATACATTACTGCTGTTTCAAATGCTATTCACATTACAGTACTGCAAAATTAAATTACTGAACTGTGAATAATGTAAATTCACTATAATGTAGTACAGTACTGTACATAAAATGCATCTTATTGTAGTTTTGCTACGGCATCTTGGCTTGTTTTTGGCAGTTTATCATAAACTTTGAAGAGTTTATATTTGTAATTGACAGAAAATTACTTTCTTTCTCCGTCATGTTTTCTGTGCATGCAGCATTAGCCTCAGGTAGCTAGCCAGAAGCAGACGGATTACCACAAGACAAAGTGGGCAAGTAAAAATAAGATGAACAATTACCGTAATCAAATTTTTTCCCCCATATGTTGTTACGTATAAAAAGACCAAAAATGAACGCTATAAACAGACTACTTGATTACTTCAAATTAATAATGTAAACAGTATTTGTACAGGAATGATTCTGCTTCAAGCTTTTTGATCCATATAAGCAGTTGATCACTATAACCCTGATCAACGTGAGCAGTTTCCACTGCATTTTAAACATTGCTAGTGATGAAACCGATCAGTGGTATTACCTTTGGGACCTGAAACTGTTTTTCTGCACTGTTTACATTTGATCTGTTTTTGTTCGGTGTTGTCATCACTAAAGCCACGATGTGCGAAAATGACAGAGATGGCATTTTCCTTTGATATAAGGTACTTGAGTTGTTTGAGTTCTCCTCCACTCTGCTTCCGTGTTGCAGACTGGAGTCATGTGACGACACGCGGAATTATGTTTTCAAGGGGACAGGACGTGAACACACACTGGGGAAAGTATTAACAGAATTTAACTAATCGAAGTAACCGACATAGGCAACATTACGTTGATTAGAGATTCGGAATATCACTTGATTAATTTTCGATTAATTGCCCAGCCCTAATTTGTAGTGTTGTTGATTTGCCTATCTATACAGTTTATGTTAAGTACAGTGTATATAGTCATACGCGTGAGTGTCCATGTCATGATTTGTGCAGTATCATGGGGAGCCTGGAGACTATCCCAGGAATCTCCAGGCTGTGGGACACCCCAGAGAGAATGCCGGCACATTATATGCCATTATTGGCTGCCATGCAAGGCACCAGCCTGCTCACCAGGAGCAACTTGGGGAACAACTGGGGGGGAACCAGGGCTCAGACCAGCAGCCCTCCAGTTGTCATCTCCTGCGCCACCATCGCTCCACAAAAACAAGCTTGTGGAAAGGCTGAGGTTCCCACAAGAAGAAGCTTGGGAATGAAAGCTGTGCTCTTCTAGCCATGCATTTTGGAGAATATAAGAAATTTGTACGTGTAGCATGCTATATATCGAGAGGTGGGTTAGTGGCTACGGGACACAGGTGTGCATTAAAGGCAATTCTAATAAATTATTAAATTATTCATTGAAGATCTCATTGTATAAAATCGTGAAATTGTTTATAAGTATTGTTCTTGTATATCGCTTTGAGGTAGCATATATATTTTAATACAGATGTGCCCCAGGTAGTGCAGTGTAAAACTCGCACTGCAATTCCCGGACTTTTTTTTCCAGTACTGTGTTATTTTCTAAATTCATACTTGATCAAAGTGTAGCATATTTAATACAAATTTGGTATCCTGCCATCCCATTCTGTGTACTTTTAGCTCTATGGAGTAGGCAAATGTTTTTAATGACCTGTTGTATTAATTTATGCAAAGAATAGGACACGTGCAGCATTTCATTTATGAGAGGAGGAAAAAAACAGCTTCAGAAAACTGGCATGGTGACAGGCTTTGGGCTTTTGTGCCATGAGACAGTGAATCAACGATTGCCATGGTAATATTCTGTAAAGATGGAGGAAACAGACCGATCAGGACTAGACAATAAGAACATGAAACTGCTGAAGGAGGACAAAGACAGTGTTTACAAGTGTATCTCGGCTACTCAAAACGAAAGCACACTACAAATGAGTGGTTCAAAAAGCCTAATATATAAGCCCTAATATAACAATACTCCAGGAAGCTCGTATGTCTGGGGAAAGGAACTTCAGTGATGTCAGGTCCATTTTTGGCTTCTCTAATGTCTGCAGCTTCCCTGCTTCAGATCACTAGTTCACCATTATTTTTATGTAAATTAGGAGTCCCATCAACCCGTGATGTAAATTCATGGGAGATTGCCACAGCTGCATCGGTCTGACGATTATGAGCATGAGCCGGGCTCTGAGTGTACGTGGTCCTACTGGCAGTGGCGTATGCCAAGCCATTGTTCTTAGGAAACCGAAGGGCTGAAATGAATATAGGTCACTCTAGGTGACTGTCTGCAGTGCAGGGTGGAGCTGATGAGCGCTCTGTGGTGCAGGGTAGAGCTGATGAGCGCACTGTTGTGCAGGGTAGAGCTGATGAGCGCTCTGTGGTGCAGGGTAGAGCTGATGAGCACTCTGTGGTGCAGGGTGGAGCTGATGAGCGCTCTGTGGTGCAGGGTGGAGCTGATGAGCGCTCTGTGGTGCAGGGTAGAGCTGATGAACGCTCTGTGGTGCAGGGTGTAGCTGATGAGCGCTCTGTGGTGCAGGGTAGAGCTGATGAGCGCTCTGTGGTTGTACCTATTCCCGGGCATATAACATTATGAAGTCGTTGTATGAAGACCATACGAATTGCTAACCGTCTTTGTCTAATAAACTCACCTGGCCTTTGATCTTTCCATTTTGCTGGGGGGGAGGGGGGGTGGGTTCTTTTTGAATGGTGAATGAAGCCACATTTTACCTGTGCATGCTCTTCAAACAAATGACCGATACATGACACTCAAACATGGATGAGCTGTGGTTGCAACACAGGCGATGTGGAGGTGTTTGCAAGGGATGATTCACCGCTTGGCAGCAGGGGGCCAGCTACGGCTGTGAACATGTGCTCGCTCTACTGTAAACAATCAAGCTCCGACCCTCCAGCTTTTAAGTGGAAGAAAAAAAAGATGAAATGTGACGATCGTATGTTTATTTTTGCTTTCCCTTCCCCCTACAATGGTTGCAGCCATACACTGTCCTTTTCCTACAATCCTACAATTCCCATCCTGCCACCATTTTTGGTCTTTAACAAGTCAGTTATAGCAGAAAAAGCCTCAGATTTCATTATCATTACCAGTAGCACAGGGAGTGCTACCTATGCGTGGCCAAGGCTGGTCACAGAGATGTCGATTACCATGGCAACCCTTTGGCCCAAGGGGTACCTTGGTGTGTGTGTCTGTGTGTTCTGCACTGGTTATGGAACGCTGCATCCATATGTGCCCAGAGATGTAGTGGGAGCTGCAGTGTCAACAGTGTACGAAGGGTCTTTTATAGCTATACAAAATGAAGCTGACATCCTCTGCAGAATCACTTATGCGCATGCATTTGCACACATGTAGTAGATGCAGTCGAGTGCATTTGTGCATGTGAGACAGAGAGGGGTGGGAGGTAACCTGTGTGCCTTGTGTTTCCGTCTGTAGGACACAGCAGGCCAGGAAAGATATAGGACTATCACTACAGCATATTACCGTGGTGCAATGGGCTTCATCTTGATGTATGACATCACCAACGAGGAGTCCTTCGCAGCAGTGCAAGACTGGTGAGTATGGAAGCCAGGACGGAAAGCTTCATCTGGGTATTTTCCCCAGTACAGAATGGAGTAGATATGTACCTCTTTTGAGGAGAGCTATTTCATGCCTGCAGTGACATAAGAGGGGCTGTGCTGTCCAGATTTAACTGGATAGATTTCTGAATAATGATCTTTTCTTTCTTAAAAGCGGTGCTTTTAGAAACTGTGACATTTTAAGGTTTTTATAAACTAAATGAAATAACAGAAATATAAATATACAAAGATAAAATAAATGTACAGTGTTTTTAAGATTTGCAGATGTTAAAAATGCACACTGCTATATTTTTGACCCATGGCATGTAAATCCTTTACCTGAAGAGAGGACTAAAATAGCTGAATTCATTTTCCCTGACTTATCCCACACCCATGCATCCATGCATTATTGATCACAGCATCCATCAAAACTGCCCTCACCCTGTCTCAGGCCGCTAGAGATTTTATCGACATTGTTACTTTGTTCCGGTGACGCCAAAGAATGGCCTTTAATAAAATAGCGTACTGGTCATATCTGTTCTTATCTAAGCTTATGCACCCATGTTTGCTTTTTCTCCTCGAAAAAATATGTTTGCTCCTTTGTCTCACCGAAAGCAAAGCAGTTTCTCCGCATACAGGGCATAGACAGAATTAGGTTGCATTTGGCTCAAGAAGCCCGGTTGGTGGAGCAAAAAATATACACATTTAAGCTATCCCAGTGTTATTATTGGCTCCCAGTTCAGTAAGTCATTCTGTGAGAGTGAGAATGGAGACAATTCGCGTAGATGATGGCCTGGAACTGATGGTGCCAAAATCCAAGGATTTTCTATGTTTATAACTGTACAGAATGAATCCACTGGAAGTAAGCTGCAGGAACAGGGTCACTGTTTGCTACATAAGTCTTGCATGATACAGAGCTCGCCACTACTCATTTTTTAAACTACCAATCAACAAGGGAGGCAATTCCTTCTATTTTACAGCATTAAAGTAAGATTTCTACAGTAAAGCTGACTGATGGCAAATAAGACAGACTGAAAACATTTTGGTGCTCTTCTACAAGGGTTTGTTATTCCTTAATATGAAATTGTTGATCTTGATCACACCAGCCATCAAGATTTTCTGTTTTTGTGTCAATAAATTATCAATTTTTTACAGCTATGTTGGGATTTGCAAGCTTTCCTGTTACCATGTTCTGATAAGCTATGCAATGTGCAATGTGAAGATGTGTAATGTGAAGCATATCTGATAAAATCCTACAGTGCAACACTGCAGCTAATAATAATAATAATAATAATAATAATAATAAAATAATAATAATATTTAATCTGAAAAGCACCTTTTAGAAACCCAAGACTTCTTTACAACAAAGAGGCAAAAAAACCATTATGATTATCATGGTGTATGACTGGAAATGGACATACCTCAGACTGAAATAGCAGCGTAAGTAATTAACCTCTTCTAAGATCCAGGCAGCACCATTAGCTACATGGTATAATTTTGTATTAAGAGCTGTTCACTTTGACATGTCACTGCTGTTTCCTAGAGAGGGCCATCAATTGAAATGGCTGATGTTTCTCTTTGACCTTTTGAACATCATTATAAGCACAGTGCTCTATTTGTCTGGACTCCAGATGTCTGTGTTTCTGTTGTATTTAATTTTTTTTTACCGTCACAGTTAGGTCCCTGAAAAATTACCTTTTTATCTGTTCACTGGAATTGGTGGTGGTGCTGGAGCCATGATGAATCTAGTCACTGACTCACTGAATTCAGAACTCTGTTTTGCAACATCAGCAAGTCCCCTGAGCGCACTGTATGGTTCAGGGGCCGGGATCCAGCTCTCGACCAGTGACACAGCGCTGCGGCTCAGTCAGCTGAGAGCCCCGTCAGAGCCGCAGCACTGTGAAACGTGGGGATCTTCGAGCACTTAGACAGAGGCTCTCTCTGAAATGTCAGGCTGCATAAACACGTCTAATCCAATCAAGGCCTGCTGACTTGAATTAAGTTAAAATGGAGTAAACCCGGCCTGTAGCAGACTCAGACCCAAGAAGATAGCATCTGGGTTTTTCAATAGGAAAGTAATATATTTAAAGGCTACTTTCATTTAAAATGTGGGTATCACTCAGTTCCTGGTGGGACACGTGTCTTGTTTTTCTTTTAGTCCACGTATCTGTACTGTATGCAAAAATTGATGCAAAATTTCCCCCAAAAAGCATGGGTGAAGCAGGTATCATTTTTTATTTTTGCCTAGTTTATTAAAACACAGAGCTTATTCATTAATTAAGGGTTGCTGGAGCACACTTTACATAAAATGTAGTAGATCTGTATAAAATAATAATGAGAAAACGTGTGTTATTACTTAGAAAAGTAATAATTTAAGGAGCATTTTCATATGCCAGTTAACATATAACAACATATGAGCTACACTTGTTTGGACCCGACTGGCCAGTGTCACGGAGGAGCCCAAGCACACTGATAAGCAGTGGTGGGTGTTTCCCTTCCTCCTGTCTGTCTCCCCACGCCATAATCTCTCTTCTGGTTACATTAATCTTGACGCCCTTGTGGCCTCTGTTCCTATTTACTATTCCTCTTTTTGCCCCTTCTGAGAAATTCAGCCCGGTGTCCATGGTAACGGTTCTTCCCCCGAGGGAGACGGCGCCAGCTTTTCGTGACGTGATCTGAGAGGCAGGGTCCTATCTGGCTAATTTCCTACGTAACATCCTGAGCTATTCCCTGTCCCCGAGTGGGCTTCTCACTGCTGCCAGTGTCTCCTTCTTCAGGCAGATTGCTGATTACCTGTATTAGTGGGGTGCACAAGAAATGCCTACCGGGGCCATGTAACATTCTCCCAGGTCAAATATTTTCATCATATACTTCATTAAACTGACCAGGATTAACTGGTTTAACTGTAGCATTATTATACTGACGAAATTACACTTAAAATATAATATTATAATAAATAATTAAATATCATAAATGAGTCTGTGTGGTTAGGACCTTGTGGGAGGCATAACACCTTCAGTAATGCTGAATCACTGGGTCTTATTTTTATCATCATCCAGCACTGACCCATATAAACTGTTCTCCACATCTAGAACTCCTGACATGGTGTTTTTTGCTATATCAGAAATTGTTTTTATGATTTTATTTATTCTGTTGTCTCCAAACCAGCTAGCAGAACACAGCAGAAGTTGCAATCCACCCAAGCTGAACGATTCAGAACACTTTCATTCATTTGTACGCAAGCAGAAAGCTGAATTCCTGTGCAATTCCTTTCTACTGTGTTCGTCTTCCTGGTGAAGCCTTCATGGCTCTGTGAGCTCACTGCAGCAGAACCTCCATTTTCATCATGCATTTATTTCCAGATTTATATTATAATAGTTAAAATAGTGCTTAAAAATGCTCACTGTGATCACCCTCTTAGTTTTTTCTTGCAGACAGAGTTTCTCATAACTGTTCACTTGCAATAACTGTTGTGTTTAATCTTGTAATGATTGTCACGTTTATTTCCATGATAAGGTTTTATATGCCAGTGCTGCTCTTGTTGTCGTGTTTTTCCCGGTTGCTATGATACCAGGTGACATGGATGGCCTAGTCTCCCACCCTGAATAAACCGGTGTGCAATACAGGCTGTTTGCAGACAACATAAGACCTTTTTGTGTGATTAACAACCCACTCCCCCAATACCTCCCCACATGTGACACCCTCACACAGGCTCATTTCAATGCAGGATACACTGAAATTAAGTTGTTCTACTAGAATAAAACAAGCAACAATCCATAACCAGGGATTGCTGGATAGCATATGGGGTGGAGCCAGTCAAGGAAGGTGGCATCTCTGCACAGATGAGATCTGAATAACAGCATCATTCTCTAATAAAAATGATGAGAGCTCTGCAGGTGGATCATAGGTCGCAGCCCATCACCTGCCTGTGATTTCCAATTTAAACGATATACAGATGAAGCTGAACAGTCCTCAGTCAATAAAATTGTACAACAGGTGTACAGTGCAGTGTCTAGTTCAAATCCTCTCTGTGCTGATGGGAGACTGAGGGATGTTGTTTATAATGAATGAGCTGCTGATGATTTCGTGAAGAGACCCAAATAGTCCAAGCCACGTTGCAGGAGATGTCTGTGAAGTGCATCGATATCAGGTTCTGCAAACACACTTATTTATGAGATCATCAGATCATTAAACTGAAAAGTAGATTTTTTAGTAACATTTAGTCAACTAGTATTATAGTATATGGTGTTAGACTCACTGTGTTCCACCTAGGTGGTATATATATCCTAGGTGGTGTCCACGCTTAAATACCACCCATGTGCACTGCACATGGTAAATGGCCTATGACCAGGAGGGTTAATAAAAGAGGCTGACTGAGTAGGCAGTGCTACACTGGGCATTTATCCTTTACATGCATATCACGTTGAAGAAGCTTATAATGGAGCCATCTAGGGTTGTGCAGGTTTCACATAGCAAGTCCATTAAATAGTTAAATAGGCTGCCCTTGAGTCAGCAAATCATCACCTGTACTTTGTCAGAGTTTGAAACATTAAAGCACATCTCATGGAGGAAGACCAGAAAAGTGTGTCTCCCTCCCTTTATTTAAAAAATAATCAAGAGATAATGAAATCATGCCTCTAAAAGTGAACTTGGGAAAGGTCATTCATGGTGACCCTACAGATGGTTGTGATTTCCATGTTTTGTAGGGAAACTACTTTTCTTTGATACTTTTCCATAAGTATAAATATATATTAATCCTTAGATATGTATAAGTGGTTTATTCAGAGGTACAGATCAAATTCAAAGGATATGGGGTGAATATAGATCAGCTTGTTCTATGCTCTGAAACAAAACAGTTATGTACGTGAAGGTGGGCCTGTCATCAGATACATTAGGTAAAGGATTAGATAAAACACAGTGTGGATATATTTAAATTGAAATGTAAGTTGAGAACGAGGACCTAAGGTGGTTTCAAGGAGACAAGTTGGAGATTAAGCAAAGCTGCTGAGTACCGTAGAAGACATGTTTATAAAAGCTCATCTCAATTCAAAGCAAAAGCTAAACAACAAGTAAACTCAATCCAAAGTGAAAGCTAAAGCACATGTAATCTTAATCCAAATTGAAAGCTAAACCACAAGTAATTCCAATCCAAAGTGAAAGCTAAACCACAAGTAATCCCAATCCAAAGTGAAAGCTAAACCACAAGTAATTCCAATCCAAAGTGAAAGCTAAACCACAAGTAATCCCAATCCAAAGTGAAAGCTAAACCACAAGTAATCCCAATACCTTGAATGAAAATGATTACCTCAAGCCTTTGTTGCATGCCTGGACATCTTGTGTCTTTTCTTCAGTGCCGTTTTTTTCTGTAACACAGCGTACCATTTTCAAATTGATGTTTATGGCAAACCAAAGTCCTCTTTCCTTTTCTACTGCTATGCCTCATCAGTAGTCTGTACGCCGAGGTTCCTGGACAAACAGTGATGTTTCCTTCTGTAACTTCAAGCTTCCTTGTAACATTATACTGTTACAATGTTAGTCATTCACACAGCCGGCCCGCCCTGTTGGCTGCTGGTAATTCCTACAAGTGCTACATCTGCGATAGAAGTTGTAGTGTTAGCCCATTCAGAGGTGTCAGCCTCATTGTGGCGGTGCGTTTCATTTTTATAGCAGAGGATGATGAAGAGTGATTTCCCTGGCCAAGACTAATACAGTCAAAAAATGTCTTAGTCCGTTGATTAAGCAGTTTTTTAAGGTTTCTGCCTCACATGGTTATCCTTGTAGATCAGATAATGTAACATTGGGCTAACCATCCTGTTCCAGACTGCAGAAGCGCTCTGACTGCTGCTTCCCGTGTGACATTATTCTGGCCCCGTGTCCTTCCTGATTAGTGTTGCTTTTGTCATTCAGTCTTGTAAAGCATCATTTGTCATTTTGCAGATAATATGCCTTGCTGGTCGGTCTTAATTTGCATTTGCATTCGCGATCTGTTCTTTTTTCCTGTGTGTTGCACATAAGCAGCACTGACATGTCTTGCCAGTTGAGCGTCTCTGACTGCAAATTAGATTGATGTGAGAGAGGCAGGAACAGGGAGGCTCCAGAAGGGTTTCGGGGTGGGCTCTCTACAGGGTAGGCCATCTTGTGGGAGCTGCACTTTTGTCCTGCGTCTGAAGGGTAGTGACTTGATCCCATCATGACCTCCCCTGCCTGACTGCATGCCAAAGAGCGGTGCAGAAACGCTCTTTATCCTTCAGGGAGTAAACCCAAGGTAATACTTAAGTCAGTGACACTTTCTTCCTAGGTAAGCATTAAAACAGAACTTTTTTGTTCTGATTTTATGGCAACATGATCAATGAGTACGTTTTGTTTCGCCTCAGGTCAACTCAGATCAAGACATACTCTTGGGACAACGCACAGGTCATCCTGGCTGGGAACAAATGTGACATGGAAGAGGAGAGGGTGGTTCCGGTGGAGAGTGGGCGGATGCTGGCAGAACAGCTCGGTGAGTGTGGAATGTGATATTTTAAAACTCTTTATAGTAACGTCGAGACAAAAAATTGTTGGCTTACTAATTGTTTGTATTTCAACAAAGAAGCTAGCAATTGTGTTTTTATGCCACCTTATCTGCTTTCTGAAGGCTTTGAATTCTTTGAGACCAGTGCCAAGGACAACATAAACGTCAAACAGACGTTTGAGCGGCTCGTGGACCTCATCTGTGACAGGATGTCGGAGAGTTTAGAGACGGACCCGGCGGTCACCACGGGAACCCCGAACGCTAGACTGACTGACAACCCCCCGCCCCTCCCACAGGCCAACTGCGGCTGTTAGTGGCCAGCCGCTCTCAGCCAGGAGCCACGGCACGGTAGAATTTGCTATGTTGCCAAGACGCCCAGTTCCTTAGGTATAATCTACCTTGCATCCACATCTCACTTTGATCAATGCATATGCTGATGTAATGTGCCAAACGTACCCTTTTGCTTTGAAGTTTCCCTTTGACTTGAACATAATTTAGTGGATCTCAAGAAATGCACTCTCCTGTAGTAAATGATATACCATTCTTAAGCTTAACATGTATGGCAAAAACAATTTACAAGCCTTTGTTATGAAGTATATATTTTGGATCTGTTTTGTTAAGCTTCTGCATTTTTTTTGTTTTGTTTTCTTTAATTAATGAAATAAAAACTACCAAGCCCTGTTTCTCAGATTCACAGGCTGCTGCTGTGTCATAGACCCATGGTTTCACAAAGGCAAAAAGAACTGTTTGGTATTGTACATTTTATACAATTCACTCTCTAGTGTTAATTCAGTTCGACCGGTAATAATACCCTTAGGTTTGTCAATCTTACTGCTTGTGCTGTATCCGGAATTTGCTCTCATATGTTTTGTCTGTGTGTTCAAAGGTAAATCAATCAAATGCCAGACTTAATCAAGAACCCCCCTCCTAAACTTTTGTGATATCAAGTGGCATTTCGCATTGATAGTGTATACACAGTAAATCTTTATTTACCTGATGTAAATGTTTATACCCCCTATGTGTTTCAGGTCGACATTTTCCAACACCCCAACATTGTGATTTTAACATTATAACAAAGGAGTCCCATTTACCTCAATTTCTTGTGAAAACTTGGTGCTATAAAAATGTAAAGAATTTTTTAGATATTGGCTAAACCCTCAATGTGCATTTATGTAGCCAGGTCAGAAATCAAACAGCCATTTCCTGTGCTACAGATCGATAAGGGAATGTTAGGTGTACGTTCCAACCACAGTAAACATGAAGGACACCTTCGGAAATGATTGCATTTCAGGGCATTCAGTTTACAGACTGCTGTTATCTTTATAGGGTGCAGGTTAAGAGGGTTTCATGTATCTCTGGACTGTTAGCTTCCTACTCTCACATGGAACCGATCCCTGGAGATCCATGGAGATATGAGTAACAGTCTATGTGGAGAGGAAGACACTTCAAGCAAAGTGTGATACGGTATCTCTGCGATTAGCTCAGACTGTACAAAGTAGAGCGGTAACCACAGTGAATTAAGTAGAGTACATACCTAGTGGGATATTAATTTATTATGTGTGATGGGTGATTCTGGTGTTTTGAGTCTAGGAGCATGCTTGCATAACCTATTGTCCATTTGTAAATAGATATATACTTAACTCTAACTTGGTGAGCTATTCACCATTACAATGCGTGGCCTTTACTACAGTTTATTATTTATTATTAATAGCTCATTATTAATCTTGCGCATACGTATATCATTCTACAATATATCCATTTACTCTATCTGTCCAGACGAGCGCGGCCATTGACCAGCTCCGCCCTCTGCTGAGTGTTTCTGTTTGCCTTCACATCATTGACGTTTATGTCTCTGGTGATTGCCCCCAGTGCAGGATGCCTAAAACCTTGAAGGAACTCTCCGCTACCAGTGACCAGAGCAGGCTCACCTGCCGCTGCTCAAGCTGAGGTCACCAAAGGTCGTAAAAATGCTGTCAGCGCTAACAAGAGCCAAATCATCATTAGGGTCACAGTGAAGCCAGAAACTGGATTCAAAGAGTACTACTCTGACCTCCCAAATGCATATTAAAGATAATCAGAGTTTCTTAGCTGCACTGATCCAGGTGAATAGTACTGGGTGATGGAGAAGCATCTCTCATTTATTTACCATTTCACTGGCTATTTATTCCAGGTATTTGTATGTCTATGTAGATTAGATACGTCCAATGCAAAGTTAAAAAAACTACTAAAAATACTTTTTTAATGTTGATGAAGTTTACTTACTTTACTTGGAGAGCCTGGGGTTATGAGGATGTCTTTGTCAGTAGGAGTCTGCGATGTCAGTTCACTGATCCTTTTTTTAGACTTTGGCTTATGCTGAAAAGAGAAAGAAAATGATGTGGAAACATTTCATCCTGGTGAAGCATCCTCTGTTTAAGAAGTGGGGTGCATTTAAATACCAAAATATTATCCTTTTAGTCAAAATTTGTAAAGTATTACTCTGATGGAAAATGCACTTGATTACTAGTTTCTTATTCATATATTGCTATTACAGCCACTTAATACATGCAAATACCAGTATATCATTATTATATTCCATCAGTACTACTACAATTTAAATATGAAGATGCCATTAAACAGACCTTTAACCACTTGATGGAGTTTTCACATGAAATACTGTACGCGTAATGTCAATCTGTATACTAAATTAGGTATGTAGTGCTTGTCATGGCATTTGTGACAGATTCTAAAAAAGGATCTACACACAGTAGACATTGTCTTGTAGATGTTGCGTGAAATGGTGAGTAATCTAGAATTACCTATATATATTTATTGTTCAGTCAGTGTGCACCCTCAGACCTATTTTTGAGGTGCAATGGGCCAACAAGTGCAATAGTTCAAAACCTACTTCGTGTATTATATATAGCTGTCCATAGCTTGTTTGTGTGCTGTCACTTGCGTGATTGTGTTTTGCATGCTTTGATGACAAAATCCAAAACCTTCTCTCTAGGAAATGAGGTAAAAAGGTATGGGGCTATATAGTTGATTGAATATCTTTGCAAGTGTTTGCCTGCTGCTTAATGATTCCCAGTATTAAAGTGGTCTTGGCTAGTTTTGGTGGTTTATAACAAGCAGATTCTTTAGTGGTTACCGGGCTTGTAAAGTGGGGTAATTAGGCACAGGGGCAATTCGGCATCTACACCATCATGGAAAGTAGTCAGGAGCCCTCTGACAGCTGAAATAGCCAGGGACCTCTGGCCATGTTAATGTGTCTCTGGGTGGTTACTGCTTTATATTTGCGACTCCTTTATATTCGGCATATCAGGAAACTGGCTAATTGCTAATTTGCCTGTAACATTTTTGTCTCAGTTTTCTGTTTGCAGCCTTAAATGACAGTTGTGTCTTGTGACCATGTTACTGATCACATGCGTGAGATGCGGTTGCTTTGGAAACTTTTTAAGCAGAAGGGCAGTACGCAAGAGTGGTGAGATGTACTGTGAATTAGAGGCCGTCAAGCTGTCCAACTCTCGGCCGTTACATGGGATTGGCTGTACACCCTCCTGTTTTGATGACATTTTCCCATCGTCTGCATGTCTTGCTACATATCACTGTTTATGATTGTTTATATTAATGGTGGAGAGTTGTGAACAAAGAAGGGAATCCCACTAAGGCTGTTACAGCCTGGCAGTATCAGCACAGAGGTTCACAGAAGCCACTTTGTTTGAAGACCTCACCAGAAGCACATTGCTGTTTTGACTGTCACAAGGAACAGCAAGCTGAATTATCTGGTCTGAAACTCACTGTGACCCTTTCCCCACACCTGTTCTTTTTGCCTTTGGAGAACCACTGTGATACAGCACCAGTGCAAACTTAGAACTGTTATTTTCCCTAAAGGCTACTGATTCCATAGAAGCTATTGTACAAATGATGTTCCCTCGAATTTGGATACATTTACATTAAATAAATTAATATTTTTTTCTCTATTATCTCCCAACAAATGAGTAAACTCTTTTGTTCAAGCAACCATCACCTCAGATTTTCCTAGAATCAAATAAATACATAGATACTTAAATGTGCATAGGTTATTTGTCAGCTAGGTCTTCTGCTGGTTCCTTTTCATGGATTTTACGATTAGACAAAAAAAGAACTCATCACTAAACAGTACTGACTTGCAGAATTGTCTGTAACAATTAATGTGAGATACTGGATTGGCATTAAAATGGCTCTCGATTGCTTCATTCTATTTTCTTAGTAATGCATACTGTTGAATTGGATATTTTCCCTGTACCTGTATGTGAATTATTCTGTGTTACGCAGGTGTTTTTGAGATCACGGTAAATAAAGCAGTTATACTACTGTACTGGGTTCCTCAGTCCATTCATTGTTTGGCTTTTCCTGTCTCAGCAGTCAGGTCATAATAATACTATATCAATAACAACAGGTCTGTCTTTGAATTCATGGAACAAAACAGGGATACGTTTGAGAAATATACTGACATTAATTTCAGTCACTTTAAAACTTGTTAAACTTAATTTACAAATATGCCCCCTGGTGGTCACAATATGATATACAGTAGTTGTTTCAGCCACGAGAAATGCCTGGTTGGCCTGTAAATTAGATGTAGTGATATCAGCTAAAATGCAAGTATATGTTATGTAAAAAAATACATGAATTGATCTTTGACCCTCTTACTCTGGAGAGGGTTACAATTTGACATATTATTAATCTTCTAATCAGGGTCACTGAGGGGACCAGAGGCAGGACAGAGTTTGAGGTAAACCAAGCAAGAGTACCACAACCACCCCTTCTGGAAGTTCTGGAAGACTCCCTTAAATTGACAGCTGCTCCCAGACACGCATGAATGATGTCTGATCTCTTGGAAATCTGTTTTTCAGTGCCGATAAAATCTCAGGAACCTTTACCGTCCTGACCCAATCCCCCCACACCCCAACCAGGTTGGTAAATTTCACAACCAGCACGCACAGCTTGCCATCCTCAAGTTTAACCACCTGCACCTCCTCAGTCAGCAACTTTTCATTTCCACCTCCCAGAAATCAGTATGCTTAAGGTGGGATGTTTGCCACCAGTCCATTGAATGGCAGGTACACAGACACACTATGACAACTCCAGTCCTGGAGAGCTACTATCCAGTAGGTTTTCTATTCTACCTGGCTTCTGATGAGCCACACCTGTTCCTGGTATTTACCTGAGACCTACTGGACAGTAGCTCTCCAGGACTGGAGTTGTAGACCCCTGTCAGGGGGAACCCTACCCATATCAGTTTACGGCCACCAGAGAAGTTAATCCAGCGTTTTTGAAGACAAATAGATATTACAGTAATATTTGTCCTTTTTTATTCAATCATGCAATATAAATCAGGATATAAAATAGTGAAAGCCTGGCCCAGATTTGGCACGGCATGCATACGACTTTCTCGCTGGTCGAAATATCCGCTAAGACACCTCTTGAGAATTTGGCTAAAACATCAGAATGTCTTTCATTCAAGAGAGATTGTACAGTGCTCTATAATAATGTACTTTATTATAACTATTTAATTGTTGGTGATTAATCAAAGCTGGCAACTGTGACACATTCACATGTATGTAAATATTATTACCTTGTAAATTAATCTGTAGGGTTTGCAAACTACCCCAACGCTTTTGATGTAGGTAATCTTAGGTTTATATTGGAATAATATAGATTTGCCGTAAGATGCGATTTGGCAACCCTGCTGAAACTCACATTTAGCTATTCAAAGAATCATTCATTCATAATTTCAATTGCGTTTAGGATCATTCATGCTAAGAAGAATCACAACCATCCAAAAACCTACTGTTAATAATAATAATAATAATAATAATAATACAGTTGTGTTCAAAATTATTCAACCCCCACTGAAATTTAGTGTTTTGGCCAGTTTGACATTGATTTTGATCATTTCAGTCATCTTGTTTACAATTAAATCAAAGAGGCACTTGCAAGTCAGACAAACATAACATTTATAATGAAATAACCACAAATGTCTTTTCTGTGCTCTATCTTCAACCCCCAAGTGTTTTATTCAACCCCCAAGTGACATTCATTCTTAGTACAACATCCTTTTCCAGTTATAACATCTTTTAAATGTGAAACATAGCTTGACACAAGTGTCTTGCAGCGATCTACGGGTATCTTAGCCCATTCTTCATGGGCAAAAGCCTCCAGTTCA